>JAOEGS010021463.1:49918-65179 GCA_025447755.1 Corythornis vintsioides | reverse complement strand
CAGGGCTTTGGCCTTCTTCTTGTTCTCCTACCAACAGGCAATTTTTTTTTTTTTTTTTTTTCAAAGGAGAAATTACCATCTTATTTTTTTTTTTTTTTTTTTTTTTTTTTTTTTTAAATAGGAATAAGAAGTCTAGTTTTAGCAATTGATGCTGTATTTGAAAGAATAGAAAGATGAGGGATGCTACAACTTTTCTTCAGAGCAAGTGATCTAGATCTAATCCCCTCTGTTTCATCTGAAAACACCCACTTACGTATCCAACCACAGGAGTAAATTAGCATGTGCCTATGAATACTAATGCTGCATAAACTCTCCTTTAAGCCTCTAAAAAGGAATAGTACCAAGATCACTAAATGGGAAGAGGCAAATTCAGAAAAAGCATTAGCATTGTCCTTAGGTGCTTTTGAAGAAAAAATTTAAGTATGTATCAAAAATATGAAAATAAGAGGCTTTGCAAGCTGGAAAGTCCTCATGTTTAGGTTACTAGTTCAAGACCTGAGTATTTAATGCCAGCAAATAGATACTGAAGAGGCAATTACATGTGCAACTGTGTGTGGAGGTTCATATTTTATGCTGTTTAACACAATCCGGCCAGATAAAGGTTTGGCTTTTTTTGTTGTTGTTGGTTAGAAAGAGGGAAAAGGAAGCTTTCAGTAGAGTGAGTGCTGCTTTCTCTTGGGGTTTTTTGCAGCTCTCTTGTGTGTGTGGGCTCAGTGGCCATGCAGCAGCCCAGTATGTATAGGAAAGGAGCTTTCACCTCCTGCTTTGAAAAACAGGTCTCAAAGTGGAGAAGAGGGGGGCCTAGGGCAGGAAGGCACTTAGTTGGTCATGGAACTATGGTGCTACCTCCAGCCTCAAAAATAAATGATCCCTCTTTATCCTTTTAGAGAGCTGTTTAGGTAGCATTTGAGCAATGTTTTTGTTCCCGATAGAAATCATGGCCACAGAGAAGTTTCTGAGCAAATATGCTGTTTCAAACATCATAGGAAATGCCACTGTCTCACACTCCTGAGAGGAAGAATAGATAGAAATATATGAAATGAGATGGAAGACTTGTTAGGCATATAGAATCCACACTCTTATCAAGTCTGACCACCCTTACATTGAGTAGAGAAAGGATATGGAGGGCAAGAGGGGACGGGAGCATAGAGATGTCCTTTGTCTGAAGTGACCTATCAACAGCACAGGTAAGGAATTAAAGAGGGATGTTTAATTTGATGTCTGCACACCTTCCCTGCACAGCACCACAACCCCACAGGTACACGTGGCACTGCAACCACACTGGGTACACCCCAGCATGGGCAAGGAGCTGGGTCTATCCAGAATGTAGTTGAGGCATTGTCCTACTAATGTGAGTGTCTCTTCATCCTTTCCTTGGTTGTTGAAGTTCAGGGGTATCAGGATTGTCATGATCCAGCTCATGCACGATGCTCTCTGTGTTTTCTTTCCCTTCCCATGCATTGTGTTCCTTGTGTTGTTACGAGTTTGTCAGGTAGGGTAGGGTGATACAAGAAACTGTTCCCAGGCACTGGTGAGAAAATCACTATGTACTTTGGGGTGGTTTTTTTTGTTTTGTTTTGTGGTTCTACAATGATGGTAGTTTCTCTGTGAAAGCACAGAGGGAAAAAGGTGTGTTAATGGTTGCTTGCTTGGGCTGTAACCTTTCTGGATACTTCCTCAGAATAGCATCCTCTGGCACTGGCCTTATCACAACATTAACTTTCTTACCCACTCTGGAAACTATCTCAGGAGGGAGGGTTTTCACCTCCTCTGGGCTGGTCCCACACTCCCCCTGCTGAAGTTTACATGCTGGGGTCTCCAGATCATGTATGTGGCCTTTGGTGTCTGTGTGATTATTTGACTGAGGAAAAATCAACCCCACCAGTCCTTTTAGCTGGATGTCATAGTTTACTGGGGAGAATGGCAGCAGCATCTCTGCTACTGCAGAGTAGAATTGCACATCGCTGAGGTCAGGAGCCATGTGAGTCGAATTTCAATGATCCCTGGTAAATGCCGAAAGAGATGAAGAAGCCCATTCAGAAACCTGCAGCGTAAACAGCTGGGTTTTCAAATGTATTGTAGAAAAGGAGGAAAAGAATGAATGTGTTTAGGGGCACAGCATTGTGACATTGCAAGTTGCAACACTGTGCTCAGTTAGTACCTGTGACTTGAAGCAGCCTTACTGGCAGGGTTTATTATTGCCAAGATCGAGAAAAACTGTCCTTAGAATGAAAGGAGAAAAAGATATATCTTTTATTTTTCTTTTTTTCTTTTTTTTTTTTTTTTTTTTTAAATCCCCTCTCCTTCCCAAGGGCTTCAAAAACAAGTCTAACAAGATCAGCACCCCAGCCACTAAAACCAGTCCTCGTGGAGACATCGGCTTGCCTGCCTTCAACAGTCCCTGAGACACTTAACCTGCTGCATCGCAGTTCTGCAGACACCTGCCTGAGCAGCAGACTAAACAAACAGGGATTCTCAAATGCACAAAACTTGGCCCCTTTCAGCAGGGCTCCCATCTGTTAAAAAGCCATTGTCTGAGGGAGTGTTCAGCTAGCTGGGGAGGCAACGCTCTCGCATATTGAGCTACCCCTCTCCCCCATAAAAGTCCTCTTTAGCATTTTCTTTTCTCCCCTGTTTCCATTGCCTGATTTATTCATTGGTTTCACCTCTTCTCCCCTCCCCCTGTGGTTCATAAGGAGGGCCCTGTTGTCTTCTGTACCTCGGGGGTCATGTCTTTTCAGTCACTGGGACAATACCCGCTGCTGGCATCTGCTTCCAGATCCAATCAGCCATATTGTGATCACATCCTGCCAGAGAATTGTTCCTTCTTTTGCTCGGCTTTGTTGCCAATTTCATGCCATGTATTGCTCCATGTTTTGTGCTTCATGAAGCTGTCACTGGCATAAAAGTGGCCTGACCAGGGTCGTAGTAAAAGGGGTGGGAATGAAACATCCACTGAAATGTTGAGCGGGCCACCCACCAGCCACACGCATGCACACACACACAAGGCAGGCAGACAGACAGACAGAAACACACATAGCATCCCACAGAGCTTAATTGGTGTCCTGCTGAGCCTGCTTTATGCTGCCCTCAAGGAGCAAAAATTTTGACAGGGAGCTGTGGCATTCTTTCTCCCCACCCCAGTAAAGATCAAAAGCCCATCATTTTCTTGATGTTGCTGGAGGATCTCAACTGCCTTGTGTCAGATAAACTCTGCTAAGCCCTGAGTGCAAAGTGTGGAACTGGTTACTTGGACACTAGAAAGTAAGCCTGAGTTTCTAGTAGGTGTCAGAGGAGGGAAAAAATACCCATTAAAAAGAAATCTCATGAGCAAATTGCAACAGGAACACCTGTCCCTCCAGCCTTTTGATTGCCCTTTTGAAATCCCTCCTAGAAATTGCACTGGGGGCTGCCGTAATTTGTGATCATTTTCTTCATCCTGGACTTAGGTGTAGTTTACTGGAGCTTGGAGCTTAATGCTGCTTTTAACATCCATAAAGCAGAGACACAAGCCCATATCTGTGAGGAGGAAGTTGGCCCACCTCTCTGAAGAGAGATGTATTTTGCCCAATGGCAGAGAATTTGGCCTAATATTCCCTGTAGCAGGACTGTTGTGTTCCTTACAACGTACCTTGAAGTTTAACTTCAAGAGTTAATGACGTGTTCGTTTAGACATCAGAAAACAGAGTGGAAATCTCTGTTTTCTTTGAATTTTTGGTGGGTTTTTTTTTTGTTTGTTTTTTGTTGTTTTGTTGGACGGGGTGTTTTTTGCATAATTATTTGCTATGAGTGGAGTTTTTTGTGATGTGACAGACTCATCCGATGCTCTCCTGTGCCTCCCCAGCCTCCATTTGCTGAGCACTGGGAAGGTTTCTCATGGTTTATTTCCTCCCTGTCAGAGCAGCCAGTAAACCTTGGGGAAAGGGCTTGTCCCTTCCAGAATATAAAGTAAGTCCAAGCAGGGTCAGCAGACTTCTCGCCTCTCTCTCCTTCGGAGGGGAGCCAATTCCCTGTTCCCTTTCTTTTGGCTTGCTGCTGTCACTTGCATTCACCCTGGGTACCACCTTCCCATGCTAATAACCCAATGACAATCAATAGAGCTCTTCATGGAGGGCAGAGAAAGGAGAGAGATACTCTCACACACACATACACACACACTATTGCTTTATGCCACGGTGCTTGAAAAGTAGGTTGAGGAGTAGGGATGGGCTCACACTTCCCAGGAAAGGACCCCAGGGCAGGTCGATGCATGGAGTCAGTGTGAACTTCTCTCTGCATGCTTAAAACAGCATCCTTCTCTGAGAGTGTGGGTCTCTTGGCCCAGTTTATACAGGCAGTAATTCCACTGAGGTCACCCTTCATTCTCCAAGGAGGAGGAGGAACCTCATGTAAAGTTTTGTAGACGCTGTGATCCTAATCCTCTTTCCCAGGAGTCAGTGGACAATTAGACACAAGGCGCAACCGCAGGAAGATTATGCCCCATTAAGTGTCTCCTCTGGAAGAATGTTTTCTGAGGTAAAACCCTGGTGGTTTCCAAAACCCAGTAAGAACTTCAACATCTCTCTTAGAGAGACAGGAATCTACTAGAAAGAGTCCAATGGAAGCTACGAGGATGATGAAGGGACTTCATCATCTCCCCTATGAAGAAAGACTGAGGGAACTGGGGCTGTTCAGTCTGGAGAGGAGAAGACTGAGAGGGGACCTTATTAATGTCTATAAATATCTGAAGGGTGAGTGTCAAATAGAAGGAGACAGTCTCTTCTCTGTAGTGACCAGCAATAGGACAAGGAACAATGGGTATAAACTGGAGCACAGAAGGTTCCACCTCAATGTTAGGAGGAACTTCTTTACTGTGAGGGTGCTAGAGCCTGGAACAGGCTGCCCAGAGAGTTGTGGAGTCTTCTTCCCTGAAGACTTTCCAAACCCACCTCGATCTGTTCCTGTGTGTGATCCTCCTCTGGCAAGGGGGTTGGACTCAATGATCACCAGAGTTCCCCTCCAACCCCTACCATTCTAAGATCTTGGAGCCCATTTCTCCTGCAGCACCCAGCTCCTCTTTCAATCTCAAACCAACATTGTCTGAACAGCCAGAGCCACCCGAGAGAGTCGGAAGGCAAGTGAAGGCTTTGTGAGTGTGTGTGTGTGTGTGTGTGGTGTGTGCATGCGTGCGTGTGTTAAACAATTTCATGGACATCTGTCACGCACAGTTAACTTTGCATTGCTGCATTTTAAGTTGTGGGTCCGGGCTTGGCCACCGGTGATAAAGTAGCTGGCAGGTTTCAAAAAGCCACTGGATGACGGAGCACGAATCATAAAACACACGGCTGTGTAGCAATAGCCAAGTTCATTCAGTGCAGGGAAACCGTGCAGAGGACCTTTATTCCCGGCTAATTACGTGGAAACGTCTAAGACAATAAAGCATCTGGTGGTCTTTCTTTCCCATTTCAATTTTTCTCAATATTGTGACAGGGGAAAGCATTGTGCCTTTCCCAGGGTAGTTGCTGTGAAGAGGAGTAAAAGCAAGGGTCAGGGAAGAGCAAATAGATGAATTTATAACTTTCTTTTTATTTATTCCTTTCCCATTGTTTCTCTGGAGACTCTTCCTTCAGGGCTGTGTTTTCAAAACACTATTCTCACTACACTCTGCCTGAATTCTCTTTTTTTTTTTTTTTTTTTTTTTTTTTTTAATACCACCCAAACTGCCAGGCCTCTATGTGCTCTCCATTTTTACTTTTTTTTTCTCTTCCCCAGATACATCCAAGAATTGAACTCCGAGTCTGTGAACTTCACTGAAAGCCTAGATCTTTAAAATCAAAGTGTAGAAGCTTAGAAAGAACTATGTAGTATCTTGTGCAACAGGGAGAGAAAGGGTTTGGTTTGCAGAGTGATTGTGGTGGGTTTAGGGGAATTCTTGTAACAGAGGATCCAAACCTCTGTCAGGCTCATTTTCTGTATATGAAATGTGGATAAATTTTCTGATTCAACAGCAAACACTCAGCAAAGTTAAAATAACCTCATAGCAAATTATTTTTATATCACAGATTATTCCTAGGCCATCAAACAACAACACCTTTAAGTGTTTAACACTCTTTAAGTTTCTCCCTTGGCTCTCAGGCTACAGTCCTCAGAAGTGAATATGTAAGAAGCCTCTCCAGATTCTTTATTTCAGAACAAAGCGCATGAGCTTGATTTTCTCTGGAACACCCAGAGATCAGACTATAGAATATTTTTAACTTTTTTTTCCCTTTCTGGCCTAAGGCTGTGAGGACAAAAGGGGAACAAATGAACCAGCTTCAGAGGGGTGGTGGTGGAGATTGGGGGAAAAGAATAAAAGATTTCCTTAGTTGATAATGAGGTGCCTGGCTAAAAAGCAATATCTGGTAATAGGTTCAAATAGGTTTGGTTTGAAGTGTCCCAATTATTGTCCTCCTCTGACAAAAGCTGCAGGATGAGTCTGATTTGGATCTTTGCTCTGCTGAGACTTCACTTGCCTTTGCAAGGCATGGAAAGGCAACCAGAAGTTCCCTGCATATGGGTTAAAATGCTTAGTAAACACTAACAAGCAGATGCTTCATGAGGCAGCTCATCTCATACCAAGGCAAGTCTTCTAAACCGATGAAGAGTGAAGAAACCTGACAACTTATCTTAGACTAATCTCTTTTTGTTTGTTTTGGTTTTATTTGTTTTTGCATTGCAATCTTCTAGAGAAATGACAGTCCAGAATTAAACAAATGTAAATATAGGAAAACATGAAATCAGAATGAGAAGAAAGTAAACTGTTTCCCAAACTGGTTAATACCCGGGTTCTTTCCTCAAGAGTAAATATTTCCCATGTTTTTAGACCATATCCTCTGTTTGGGGCACCTTCAGCTGCCACCATGGCATCTGAGGACCATGCAGCAATCAACAGTTTTGCCTCAAAATACACACAGAAGAGTTTTTTTTCAGCCTCGTGCCTCCAGTGCTTGTGATTTGAACAGCACAGAACGAGGCTCAGACTCACTGGGAGGGAACTGGCCCTGGGGAAGGATTTGGGCTAGCAGAGACCAAAGATAAAATACGATAATATTTGGAGTGGGAAGATTTGTGCCTACTGTGGATCTATGGGGAACAAAGATGGAAATGTCAAAGAGAGAAACATTTGTGGACTAAGTAGGAGGAAGCAGTAATGAGTAAGAGGAAAGTGTATCTGATGGATGCAGCTCAAGGTTGAATTTCAGCTTTTCACTGCCACAGTAAGGAAAAATTCCCATGGTGGTAGAGTATTCTTAACCCCTGAAAGAACCTGACTGCATCAAAATTCAGACATCTGGGAAATATTTTAAGGAGTATCTAAATTTTAAATAGGAACCTTGGGTCAGGGAGGGGCTGCAGTGTAGCTAAAATTGCCATTTAATTGAGCCCTGCACTCAAATTTCTACCACTTGCTCCTCTGAATAATGTGCAGGTCAAACCCCTCTGTCCTTCCCTACTTCTTAGATTTGCAGTAAACAAAATCACAATTATGCCCCAGCTTTGACATCTGAGGGTGAATGCTATCATTAATTTGCTTCTAATATTTCAGTTGTTTTGTTCGGTGAAAGAGTTTGTGGCTGACAAACATGCAGCCTTGCTACCAGCCTGGCTCTCCCTCCCACTTAGCACCCAAACAAAACCAGACTTGAAACTCTAAACATACAAAAATAGGAAAAAAAAAAAAAAAAAAAAAAAGAAAAAGCAGAAGCAGGACGAAATATGCAGAAAAATACAAGGTGAAGTCCAGCAATGTTTTTTCCTTCTTCTCAGGAATCCATCATCAATGATCTCATGCTTTTCTCTTAGCTCTCTAGAGTGACACTAGGGGACTTTAGTGAGGACAGGTGTTTATACAGGAATAAAGTTTTTTTGTAGGTTTTCCAAAAGGCAGAAATGAAATATGCTGCCTTTGATAAAATCTTCAGGATTGTCTTTCACCATGAGATTTACTGTCTCCTGAAAAAGAGCGGTGAATGTTTTACAATTTTGAGTGTGTGCAAAGCTGTACACTGTAGTCCAGAATTGTCTGGGAACAGAAGGCTGGAAAAAAAAGAAAAAAAAAAAGAAAAAGAAAAAAAAATTAATTTGTTGAAAGCTATGCATATGCAGATAAGAATGGAAAAGAATGGAAAGAAAAATAACTACCTACACAAATACTCACTTTTAAATTGGTATGGTAATATCCTACAATTTCTCAGCTGGCTGCGGTGGAATGTGTATAGCTGAAAAGCTCGCATTTCCCAGTTGTACTGTGAAAAGATAGTCACACATAGCTGTGTTACATTACAGACATTTCAGCGTTTCAAGAGCATGCAACAGATGTGTGCTCAGAAATGGCAGGCTAGGCTCAGAAATGTTTTCTCTGCCACACCAGAATTTGGAGTAGCCTATCGGGAGGCCAGCCATGCCCTGGGAAACGCAGGTGCATGAGGTTTTTGTGTGGTTTCAGCAGTGAGTGGGAGTGCATTTCTGCTACCAAACCCCTTACAGCCTCCCCTGAGAACTAAATCCTAAATGTGTTTCTGTTTCTGCTCTTATCCTCCCACCGCTCTCTCTGAATGGCTAAAGGGTTCATTCACCCTCTCCCTTTGTCTCCCAAGTCAGATCCTTCCCAGTGAGCAATCACTGTTTGTTGCTCTATAATATTTTTGTCACACGCATTGTGATCCTAATTACAGTCTCTGCCCAGGAGACTGGGGTGTAGGAATCCATTTGTTTGACGGAGTTATCCTTGGGTGATTGTTTCATTGCCATTTATTTATTAAGGCTTTTTGAAGCTGCACCAAAGGGAAATGAAAACTCCCCAGATCTGAGCCAAATGATATTATCTTCTTTCAGTGTGCTGAAAAAGGTAGGTCAGTCTTAATCGTTTATGACTGAACGTGTAGAATAACTCTCTGGTGGCTATACGTGTCTCATTTCAACAGGCAGTGTCACGTGCAGTCTCATTTACATGGCACTGTATTCACTTACACCACACTACGGGGCAAAGATTTGTAACTTCTCCCTAACACTGGGCAGATAAACAGCGAAATGGTGGTGGGAAACCAGATGAACATCCACCCCCGTTGAGATAAAACAGGCTCAGATTTCCTGCAGGTCCCGCTTTCACTAGCATTTGATTTCTCCTGGGCCGCTGAGCTGGAGCAATATTGAGGACAGCCCAGAAGCTAAGCCTCTGCTTCAGGCTGCTTTTGCAGCCCCTGGAAAGGCTTCAGACCCAAAACACTTTGCCTTTCTTTAGTTGTTTACAAGGTAAAGTATCTTCTGTAGAAGTGGAAAAAGATAGGCCACAAAACTATTATTCTTAATGGGCAAAACATGCATAACCATTTGACTCTCTCCCAGGGAGGTCTTCATCCATTGGTTTTAAAGAACCCATTCAGGTGCAACTCAGAAGACAGTAAGACTTCTGTAAACAAGTGGGGGAGAAAGGAGGTCTTCCAGGGACAACTGAATTTAGATATTGACCATCACTCCCAAGTATGCAGTCCTGAGATGCTGAAAAGGTGGGTTATTTAGCATGTGCCAGGCTCTGAGCTTTGCTGCTATTTTGCTTTCAGTCTCCCAGCTGGAGTTCTTTACAGAGCTGGTTTGGCTGACAGTAAGATGTAAATGTTGTCAGTGCCCTTTCCATCCACCCCCTGACTGGGAAATACTTGAATTGTTCCCAGTGTGTTGAAGTGCACAAACTTGGCGTCCTATCAATCGTTTTGATTTTAGGCACCATGCACAGCCTGAAGAGCCTTCTGGTAATCCATAGAAACCCATCCAGTTCTGAAGGCCACCAAAACAGGACTGGCAGATTATTGCAACTGTGTTTTAGGTTATTTTATTAACCTTGGGTTGGGAGCTACATTTATAGAAGAGGTTTCAGAACCGCTGAGTTTATAATGGTGCTGCTGGAGGTCAGCGGCTCCTGTGGTCGTAAGGACAATGAGAAGTGGGTATTTTTAAAAGCATTTTTCAAGTAGGTTTCTCTAACTAATTATTATTGACGACCAACAAACATAGTCCTCCCAGAGGTTTGCCCAAAGGGGGAAAAAGATGCATTTGAAATGTCTTGGTTTTGGTCCTCGGTATTTTGGTAAAATACAAGGTTAAACATTTAAACTGGATATAGTGGTTTTGAGAGAGAGGAATTAGAACTGTAAGAGAGGCTTATGCCTTCAGAAAACTTCATAGTGTACTGTAAGGGCACTCATACTACTAGAACATCCAGATGCTTCCAAAATGCCCTGTGGAAAATAGCACCATGAATTCTCAGGTATTGGAAGTTACTTGGTGGAGGATTTCTGTCAACTCTTACAAAGGCTATGAAACATTGGTAGATCCTTCCCCCTTTTCTGGGGAAGTTGTGCTGAAAGCTCCTATGCAAAAGCAGACCAGCTGTAGGAGTTTTGAAGGAAGCCTGTTCTCATCTGATCAGACAGGCTCTGGCAGGGGTAAATTAGCACAGCTGCCATCTACCACACAATCTAGTTCACATGGCCAGCCAAAAACCACACCAGTTTCAATTTGCTAACTATTATGTGAATGAGCAACTAAAAAAAAAAAGGCATAATGGTGTTTAAAGGGTGAACAGTTTCCCAGATTCTGACCTTTTGTCAGCAGTGCATTGTTTTCATTATTGCTTTTGCATTCTTGCTCTGCATTAACTTGCTTGATTCCACTTTAGTGGGTTGGTTTTTTTCTAGGCTTTGACAGCTCTGCTGGATGCAACTCTTCTGTTTAGAAATGGGATTCCATGCCGCATCAAGCCTGTGATCCTGCTGCTCATGTGCTACTTGTGTGTGGAGACACAAACATGCTTTTAATCTAGCATTTTATTTGCAAGGAAACTGGGCCAAATTCCTCTGCTGTGAACTGAAAAAAATACCCTCTGAACTGTTTGGGGAAAAAAAAAAAAAAAAAAAGAAGAGTGAAGAAAAACATCATCATGTTTTTCACATTATTGTACCTTTTGCTTGATGTTTGAGCAAGAAAAGCAATCCATGTGCCATAAAATGGAAGTGGGGAGGAAAAAAAAAAAAAAAAGAAGCCACTCTAGTATCTTTGCTTTCCAGCAATGTGAACTCTCCATCCTTGGCCACAGGCAGCACATTGGCCATGCAGATGGATAGTGGCATGGACCTCTGTAAAGCAAAATCTCTGCCAACTCCTGGGCCAAAAATCCCCCACAGGGTGCCTGGCGAGGCAAATTTCCAACACCAAGCAATAAGAAGGCAGGCAAAAGAGACCTTGGCAGGGCTGAGTACATGGCTGCTCCTTGGGGCTCTTCCAGGGCTGCTTGCTTTGCCATTACAATGCCAGCAGGGGCAACTGATGCCACACACATCTGTGCTGGCAGATGCTGACAGACTTTAAGCCACTCACTCATGCCCTGCAAACAGTGTTCTGCCTCTGGGTCACAGAATAGTGGGGACAGTGACAATGACAGTGATGTTTAGTCCTGCTTTCCATCCCAGCTGTGAGAAATTAGGAGCTGAGGTGAGTTCTACTGCTGTCCACAGTTCTGGATGCTCCAGGAGCACTTTTGGAGGTGACTGAGGTTATTTACAGTGTTATCGAGCAAGGCTGTCCAGTACCCACAGAGGGATAATCACTGGGGACAGCAAAGCAGAACCACTCTAAGAAAGAAGGTAACTACAGCACCAGGTCTTAGTTTCATTTTGATTATCTACATCCACTTGTGTCCATGTCACATGTCCTCTGGTTTGTATAGCAGCTCAGGAGAATGTGAATTTAGCAGAGTACTTCTACTTTATTTTATTACCTGGTGTGAACCCTCTTGTATTAGCAATGCAGCTGAAAACAACACCCATGTCAACAAACCAGGGGAGGGGGTCTGGTACCCCTAACTCTACAACTGTGCTTGTAAATGAACTCCTAGAAACAAGAAACAGTTCCTCCCTTCTGATAAACTAAAGCACACGAACTAATTCTGACCTGCTGGGGAAGTGTTTAAACACAAGATCTCGTCTGGAGGGGTAGATCTGTATCACCCAAGCCTGGAAACATAAGCTATCCCCAACCAGTGTCATCAAGATGCTGCTGTGTGGCAACACCCCCTGCAAACAAGGGCCACCTGGCCCAGCAGGCACACCCTGAGGGCTGGGGCTGGTCCTTTGAGGTTATTTCACCAGTATTCTGGGAGCAGGAGAGCTTTGGGTGGTAATATGAGGGGGCTTAACTTGCCTACAAGAAGAATGGGGCTTCAGGCAAGCTGTGGGACACCCTTAATGAGATAGTGCTCCTCAGCAAGAGACATGGCCATGGCCAGGCTGGGTTTCTTCCCCAGCAAGACAACAACCCATGAAGGTGATGGGCAGGTCAGGTGATGGGGATGCTTTAAGATTATGGTGGTACCACTTTGCTATGGTGTGGTTGAAGGGTGTTTTTGTTTACATTTATGCTGCTTAGCTCCTGCATCATTTTGAGCAGAGTTGGGTTTGCCTTGCACTTTTGGACTGGCTTATCTACCTTGGGCATCACAACCTTGTTGCCAGTAGTGCTGGGTGGCAGCCAGACTTGCTACTTTTTGAGAGTCTGGGGATATGGTGGAAGGGGCCCTAGACATGTGACTCTAACCCTGGAAGACAGAATCTTGTATGGTGGTTGATCCTCTATAGGGTATCTGGGGCTGCAAAGCTGCTTGCTTCACCTGGCCCTGCTGCACTCTGAGAACCTTGGGACTGGGCTCATCCTAACCTTTGCAGCAGCTGCTACAGCACTTCTGCCTGCAGCCAAGGAGACAACCCAAAGTGAAGTACCACAATGTGGTAGCTGGAGGGAAAGATGACTGTCTCAGAAAGAAAAGTATCAGAAAGAGGATGTATAATTTGGTGGGAAAGTTTTGGCTGGTAGTGTTTAACATTAATACATTTGTTTGTGTACCTATGCTGATAAAACATAGCTCCTCAAAACATCTCAGCTGACATAACAGTATTTGTGTAGTTGTGGGGCATTGCTCACGTGTTTCTCTCATGTCTTCATTCTCTGCTGCTTAACCTTTTCACCCTTGCCTTCACCCTTGCCTTCTTCAGGCTCCTCTCCTGCTGTGTTGATGCTAGAAATCACTCTGCTCTCACTCTGTCAGCTACTCACTTATTTCTAAATCATTTCCTTCATTTTACTTCTCAGATTCCTTCCCTTGTACAGTAATATATCTGTCTCTAAGCACTCTCCTGTTAAATTTTTCCCTCCTACTGGTTCTTTGACAATATTTCAGTCAAAAGCTCTGGGATTATTTTATGACATTTTCTGTGTTGTCTCCTAGAACAGATTCTGCATGGTCCTTTCCTGTTGTGTACATGTTGCCTTTGCTGCCCATCTCATCTTGGCAGGTTTTGAACCCTTGATAAGGCTGTTTCAAAGAACAGAACTTACACATTAAGTCTTCTTTCTCTATGAAACTGTTTTACCTTAAACTGCTTCACATGTTCCATGAAGGAGGTATTGAAGTATTTAATTCCCTGCAGCCCAAGCACAAAGGCTGCTCCCAACTCCCATATTCTTGGGGGCTGTTTCTGCATTGCTAGTCCTGGGCCTGCACTGATACTGAGAGCCCAGGTGATGAGTATGACAGAAGTTCTCAGAGAGATGAGGCTACCCTGAGTTCACACAGAACTGGAAGTACTTGCTGCTACTGTTGTGAGGCTTTGAAGGATCAGAGCAGGGCCATGTCCTCCATTAAAAGTGTGAAAAAAAAAAAAAAAAAAAAAAGCCTTGTGATTTGCAAAGCCTTCCTCTAGGGTTATTTTATCTGCTCAATGTGATGATGGAGATGCAAGTTGGAGTCTATGTGTCCTGTTAGTGTCTCACTGTGGAAGATGCTTCAGCATGAGTCTGTCTGCAGCAGCAGGAGAAGTGAGGGAGGTGTTCCAGAGCAGGGGCTTGAACTTCAGGGAAGTCCATGTGCCACTGGACAGGGCACAGAGGGCTGAGGTGAGGCATGGGATACTGTCAGCTCCCTCAAAGCAGGGCTGGTGTCAAGGAGTGCCTGAGAAGCTGCTGAGATGAGGCATGAGCCTCTAGCATCTCACAGCTAACTCCAACTGTCACTTCACTTCTTCATTCTTACTCTGACTTCAGAGGAGGAGGCTCAGAAGGAGATCTGAGTTCTCTGGTACTCAAAGGCGTAGAAGGACAGGACTGTAGCAGCAGAAAATTGCAGACATCCATGTACTGCACTGATCTCTAAACACTGGAGCCCATCCTCTTCTCATTCCATATTCTGACTGGTGGCCGGTAAGCAGTGCTTTGGTAGCACATGGAGCCTGAGCTCCAGTTTAGTCTGGTTGCTTTAAATGATACGAAAACATTCAGTGAGAGGCAGTCTCTGCCTCCAGAAACTGAAGTTTGTGTCTCTGCATGTGTTTGGACACTCTTGGGGAGAAAAACCTTTGCTAGAGAGGGCTGGTTTTTGTCATTTCAGGGGTGCAAGTGGATGTCTTTGTGTGAAAGTACAGGGCTGGCTGGATAGGGATTCTATGCAGGCTTGAGCGGGATGGGGCCGTAAAAGAAGAGGCAGCTTCTCATCTGTGGGAGGTGCACACTAGTCGATACACTGGGCCAGAAGGGTGCTGCCCCTTCTCACTGCCCGACTAGGACTTGGTGTCAGTGATTTTGGGGGAAGGAAGGGAGTATGGCCAGTGTGGGGAAGGATGCTGAGAAATGAAATGAGCATGAAGGCTGCACCCTGAGTCTTTTATCAGGTACATCATCGTTTTTCAAGTGCCTATCATATCATGAAAACTGCTCTTGAAGAGCCCTCCATTTACCCTCTCCCCTAATTAAATGTGCACTTCATTAATGTAAATTGGGGGTTTAATGCTGTTGTTGAAATTCTGAAGAAAGTGCTATGGCCTTGCGAAATGCTTAAGCATCATTGCAAATTAGATTAGGGACCAAGAAAGGCAGTAAAATTAGAATGATAATGGTTGATGTGGCTTCCTGACAGGCGTGACTATTCAGGGATCAATGGGATGGAGAACAGTTTCCCCCAGCCTAAAGCGAAAGGCAGGGACAGACGTCAGCCTACAGATGTGGCTTTTGGAAGCTCTTTCAATTAGTTTAATTTGGTAAATGGTGGGGATTTAGAGGCTCTTAGCCAGTCATACAAGACAAGAATACATTGAAATGTTTTTTCGCTTTTTAACATAAAATAGGATTGGCTACATTTGCATTTCTTAACGCCGGGGTGGGGAGGCAGAGGAGGAGGAGGCTGGGGGGTGGGGGGGGCGG
>JAOEGS010021463.1:17622-31081 GCA_025447755.1 Corythornis vintsioides | reverse complement strand
GCAGCAAGGACAAGTTGTTCCATCACCTTTCCAGGGATGGAAGTGAGGCTGATGGGTCTGTAGTTACCTGGGTCCTCTTTTTTGCCCTGTGTGAAGATTTTTTAGATACCTAGCCAAAGTCTAGCTGTGCTCTCAATGGGATCTAGAGTTCTCCAGCACTTATCACAAAGTCATTTTTTAGTGTGGTGCTCCCAGTAGGGACATAAGCCATTTAAAAAGTCAGTGGCAGGTCCAAATTGGACTTCTCTTGGTGGACTGGTGGTCATAACCCTTTGTGTGAGTGTGTTTGCTCATGTGAAGCTTTCAATGGCCTCAGCCACATACAATGAGTAACTCACTATGCCTTACTGGCTAAAACAGCAGCCACTCTGCCTTGAGGAGTAGGAAAAGTAGCAGAGTGTGTTTTCGGATATCATCTGACGGTTTTACTAAGAAGCAGCTCTGTCCTTGTCTGTATGTCTAGCTGGAGCTGTATCACTACTAAATGGATGTGAGGCCAGGTGAAGCTGGTCTTGGTGTGCGCTCTGACTGTGTGCATATAAGGAACATGGCAGAGCCACTTGGCAAAAAGCTGAGTTAGGAAATGATGACTTTTTTTAATAATGGAAAACTTATTTTCACAGAGAAAAATCCCAAATGTGGTGCAACTATCCTCCGTAGTTAGAAATGTGAATGCTTATTGGAGTAAAAGGAGCTTGACAAGATACAGAATTCCTGCTCATGCATTCAGTACAGTTATGGTCCCAGCACACACACTCACATCTGCAAGCAGAAAAGATGTGATACATCAGAGAAGCTCCCGCTGTTTGCCAGAGGTCTTAAGAGGATCTTCTATTTCATTCGGTAGTAATGCCCTTTTTGTTGACAAAAGTAAATTGATGACAGGCAAGAGGGAAGCATTTGGTGGAAAAATTCTGTTGACCCTTCTCAGATTGAATTTGACCACAGAACAGGATACCAGCAGTTGCAGAAATGATAGATTATTGTAATGACCAGCAGAATGGCCTTTTGGCATGTTTAAATGGCAATAAATTTCACTAGGAAGAGGGCAATTTAACTACTTTAGGACAGTGAGGATACTCTTTGTTTGAGGTGTAAATAAATTGCGGTTCATTAACAGCGCACACATTACATTCATGGTGCAACTCTAAAGCAGGGAGTGTTAATATTTAATTTAATTTAAGCAGGTATTCTTTCCCTGTTTGAGCTTTGGGTTGGTTCTTTTGCGGGTTTTGGGGGAGGTGCTGATTTATTTATTTTTTTTACTTCAAACTTTGGGCAACAATTTTTTAGGGCAACAATTTTTTAGGGGCCCTTTAACCTCCTAAGGTACATGAATGTGCAGCTCCAGTACTCCCAAATAAACCAGGGTGCACAACAGAGGATAACCGCTTGGTTCAAATTTTCCAGCTAGTATAAACAACTGCACAAGTTAGTATCGCTTTACATCATCAAAGCCTTCAGCTTTAACTATGTGGTGTTACTTGGGTAGGCATGAGAAATATGTGGAGCCAAAGCCTTACCGGTTAAACCAGTGCAAAACCACTAAAAAGGCACTAAACAAAGCAGGTGACAGCAGAACCCTAGCAGTGTTAGTGCTGGCAGAGTTTATTTTTCATCTTTTACCTTGACTCTGAAATTCCCCCTGCCCCTCAGTCATTCTCTTGGCACGGTTTCTTGCTGAACTCTGCTGTTCAGGGAAGAGAAGCAGGGCAGGGAGAAGAACATACCCAATGCAGTTTGACATTTTCTCAAAAAGATTTTATTAAAATCCACTTACATTTAGAGCACACTCTCATTTTGGAATGCTAATAAGGCCTCGTTTCATCAAGGTAAAGGGAGCAAAATCTAATCAAGCCCAAGACAAGCCAGGCTTGCTGTTGACTGCGTTCCTGAAACATCATTTTAAAAGGTTGCTTTTAAGCATAGCTAAAAATGACAGACTTAACAAAACTTTATAAATAACCGTATCACTTGGCTACTTACCTCTGGTTTTAATAACTTAGCCTTATTTCTTTATTAAAGATTTTGGGCCTGGATATGAGCTCATATCCATGCTGCTGTTTACACCAGTAAGCAACCATTATCCCCAGAATAGTGCTCAACGGACAGGAAGGCAAGATTTCTTCAGCTCTTGGCCAATATCTCCAGGAATAACAGCAGCTTGGTCATGACTCCTGTCTTTACAAAAACAAACCTCAGTGGAGAAGTACTTTAAAAATCAAGTTGTTTTAAAGTCAAACAAATCAAGCAGAAGTCATCCCTAATAAGTGTCATTCCAGAGACAGGTTTATAAAGAAATGACTAAGGATTTCTTTTGATGGGGGAAGCATAGAGATGGCATGGAAAATCCTTTCAACAACTCATTAAAATAAAACTGTGCTTCCAAAAAAAAACCAAAAACATTAAACTCAGACAGCTTGGGGATCATCACCATGGAAGAAACGGAGGGTGTGACAAAAGGTTTGTGTGGCAGGCAGATGTGTCAACCTGGCATCTTGAGATGGCTACTTACTGGGGAAATAGGACAGGACTATGCACAGGATTTGGGAAGTGAAAATACTTTAACCCTGACATAGCAAAAAAAGGATGCAAATAAGGAGTGCCAAAAACACACATGTAGGTCTCATACAGCTGGTTGAAGTTAGAGTTACTGGGATTTCTGTTCTGTAGAGAATATTCCCTTTTTTTTAACACAGCACCTGAGTGGCTGGTAGTGCTACAGGGAATAGTGTGACTGATGTTCTGCTGGCTGCTTTCCATGCTCCTGCCATGGGAAAGCCTGCTAGCAAGGATGGACCTGGGCACTGAAGCAGAATTTGCTTCTGAGTAGGGCAGTTCTCATCTGAATTCAGTCATGTCTCTGATTAATGGGCTTGGAACAGCTACTTCAGACAGGCCATCTCCCTGAGAAAGTCTCCATCTGCTCCACAGCCTCTCAACAACCATCTACTTGTTCACAAGGATGTTCAGCTTGGTGGGGGGACCAGAAGAGTGGCCAAGATAGCAAATGGATTCAAAGGCCCGGGAATAATTGGTTAATTAAGGATGGGCTTTGAGTATGACATGGCAGGTTACTTAGATAAGATAAATCCAGAAAGCATCACATAAACAGGGAGTAAATGTGAATTCCTTGTTTAGAGGATTCCACCTTCACAATCTCAGGGCAATCATTCAAGCCCTCTACAACTTGCTGTGAGCTTCCCCCAGCATCCTACAGGCTGCTTGTCAAGATGCCCAGTTAATAGTGAACACCAGTTTAAGGAGAGGGGGCCTCCAGAAAGTTTCCCAAGGGGGAAATCAAGTTGGTCATCCAGCATTGTGCAGCCACGCACAATGTTTCTGTTGGGTTTTGATGCTTTCATCAACACTAAATTGCTTCTTGTTAAAGCTTGCAATGTAGACAGACAAGATAGGCAGCAGGAATTCTCTGTTCTTGTTACGGAAAAAGAGATCCGAAGAGTGGGTTGACTTGCCCCGCTCTCTCATGCAAGACCAAACCCAGAGGGTGCATCTGAACCTCTGATGTACCTCTCCAGCTCAGGCTCTTAACCATGGGAATGTGTTTATCACACAATCAAAGAATGTCAGGGGCTGGAAGGGACCTCGAAAGATCATCTAGTCCAACACTCCTCCCAGAGGAGGATCACCTAAAGCAGATCACACAGGAACATGTCCAGGTGGGTTTTGAATATCTCCAGAGACAGAGAGTCCACAACCCCTCTGGGCAGCCCGTTCCAGTGTTCCATCACCCTCACAGTGAAAAAATTCTTCCTCATGTTTACATGAAACTTCCTATGCCTCAGCTTCCACCCATTGCCCCTTGTCCTGTCAATGGGCATCACCAAGACGAGCCTGACTCCATCCTCCTGGCACTCACCCTTTACATATTTATAAACATTAATGATGTCACCTCTCAGTCTCCTTTCTCCAAGATAAAGAACCCCAGCTCCCTCAGTCTTCGTAAGAGAGATTTCTACTCCCTTAATCATCTTTGTGGCTCTTGTTTTCATTGTTTTCTTTTGGGAAGATTTCTTACTATCGTCTCTGCGTTTAATGTTTTAAAACTTATTTTAGCTGGGTTTTTTTCACCCTGATAATTAAGGTTGCAGTGAAGCCAACTGCAATTGCAGATGTCTCACAGAAGTTCCTGCCTTTTGCTTTTAGGGCAGAAAATAACATTATGAGCAACACATTCTTCTGGTCTGTTCCTTTTGTGCCTGTGACCTCTTTAAAGTTTGTGCCCTTGAGAAGGTCAAGATTGCCATTATTTATTTTTTTTTCTTACAATAGCATGTTGTTGAAATGCTCTCAGTAAATGTTGGAAGAGAAAGGAGCAGCATCCAGCATTGTCCTGAGTTTTCTAGCAGAGAATAACAATATTGGCTCTGAAAGCTTCTGGAGAGACCCAGGAGTAGGAACGAAACCTATTCAGTAGGTGATGGCTGTCCTTATTCTGTCACATCACCCTCTTGAGCTTATTTTATTATTTGTATTAATGATTATTTATATTCACTATAATTTAGACTTATTGTTTATTTATGGTTATAACACTCATCATACAATATTAACCAACCTATAACACTGTCATTGGTGGCTGTTTTTTCATTATCCTTCATTAATATTTCAGTGTAGTCTGCCCAATTCTTCTCTTGTAGAATAGCATTCAGAAGTGCTCCTCTGTGAAGCCCTAGGAATACTAAGCTATACGTCCACATGCTGTTCATTACATCTTCTCAGGCTGGTTTAGATTTGTGTTATCCAGTGTGTACTGATAGGAACTATCAGCCATACATATATAATGATGGTGAAATTATTGAGTAGCCTATGGTAGAATTACCTCTTACTTGGGAAATTTAAAAGCTGAGAGTTGAAATTTGACTTTTTTTTTTTTGTTGTTGTTGTTGTTTTAGGAAAAGAATGGAGGCTTATATTTTTACTATTGAATTTCCTAGACAGATCCATACCTTAAATTACCTACTGTTCACTATTGCACTTCCTTCCCCTTCAGGAGCAGAAGGAGGAGATCAAAATTATTGTGTGTAGTATCTTGACAATGCAAGACAACAGGAAAAAAAGCCTATGTGGTGGGCAGTTTAGGGCTGTGCTAACTGCTTTCTGTTAGAAGCTGGATATAACCTGAGGCAGGAGAGTTTGTCTCTTCCAGAACTGTCAAGCCCTTGTCCAGTGCAGCATGCAGACTCAATTCTTTCCCAGTGAGCAGCAATACAGGAAAAGAACTGCAGTGGCTGTGATTGCCTGAAGTGCAATCCTGCTTTATCAAGCTACAGGTTATCAAGATAGCTCATCAACCAAAAGGCTGTTAGTCTAGTCAATAGTTGGAGAAGGGAAGTTTTTCAAAGGCTTCTTCTCCCTACCCGAAACCACTCACTCCTGTGCCCTCTGCAACTTAGAGAACTCCTTCTAAATTCAGGTCAGAGTTTGTGGTTTATTTAAATTGCAGTTAAAGGCAAAAAGAGAAAGATCATCTTTATAACCTCATAGAACAGTTGGTTTTAGCTAGTTCCTTAGACAAGCTTCTTGGTTATATGCACTATTGTTCTACTTGAACACAAGTAAACTTCTCCCTTGGACCCAAGTAGAATCCAGATTTCTCCCTACTAGAAATCCTTTCCCCTGACGCTCTGATACAGACCTGTCATCACACAAGGTGTGGGTTTTTGACATGGCCAAGACAGGCTCAACTCCTCCTTAAGAGATTCCCCACATTAAATCCAGGATATGCTTTTCTGATGCTACTTACGCAGAATTTTCCCTTCTCTTCTTCCGAGGGTACCTACTTAGTGCTGTAACAGCCCTTGTAATGGTTAAGCCTCTTTCTCTCCAGGAAAAGGCTCTGCTTCCATTGTCATGGCACCATTATACCCATCCCAATGGGGACAGGATCCTTTGGGGAGCCAGGGCTCGGATGGGCTATGTGGGAGGAGATTTTTGACTGCTGGGGAAAGGAGGGGTGTGTAACACAACACTGTTCTCTAGGCCCTTGGAAAATATGCCATGGTCAAAGCATGCCAGCCGGATCGGTGCAATGGACCAGATGTGTGTTTTGCAAATTAATGAAATGCCTTTTGAAATGCTTTTAAGCAAATGAGAGTTAAATTCACCCTAATTGCATTAGCCCCTGTGGAGAGCAGTGCCTACTCACGGGGTCATGTCAGTCTGGTTTGTCGACACCTTGCAAACCAGGTTCCTCTGTATGGAGAGGAGGGAGGATGGACACAGTGGTGCCTGAGCAGAGCTCAGATCCTGCAAGGTGCTCAGAGACTGTGCTGGGCACTGACAGATGACACAGGAGGTTATTTTTATGTCTTCTGGGAGCTCTAAGTCATGTGGGATTTGATGGGGTGCCGAGACTGGCCCCATGGGATGCTCAATGTTCTGTTGAGGAGGGGCACTGGCTGGCCACTGCTGAGCATCCTTTGGGAAGCCACCCCCCAAGACCTCGTGGGGACATGAGGCTGGCAGGGAGATAGGGAGAGTGACGGCAAAGTGCTCATCAGCTTCTCTATCACCAGGGCCAGTGCCTTCATCTTCATCGTGGTCTGTTCTCTTACTTTCAGATGGCACTTTGACAGAAGATTAATTCAAGTCAGCTGCTGAAAATAATTATTGCATTATGGGAGCAGTAATCATTATTTAGAACATGATTAAATATGTCTGCGTCTATTGACTCTGCCTATGATTTATGTATTTGTTTAGTCAATAGTCTAATGTAAATGATGTAATTAATTATAGATGGTGGTGTCAGGTCATTGGTAAAAACAATCTGATGAGAACAAGGGCTCTGTTTTTTCCTGACAGATGCAGAGGGAGGGCGGGAGGGCCGGGCAGAGTTGAGGGAATTCCAAGGGAACTTTTTCATGTGTGAATGGCGGCTGGGATCTCAATTTGCATGTTGTCTTTCTCTTGTTCAGCATTCGTTTAGAAATTGAAATAACTTGTTAAGCAAAGGGGAAGGGAACACATGATTGCAAAGAGGACACCAGGGAGTAGTGACGGCAAGCAGCTAAAGAGCCAGCTGCTCCCTAACACGAGAGAGCGTGCCACTATCATTTACCGCTTCATAAAATTAAATGTTTTCCAAATTAAATCAGTAGGCAGCATGCAGGAAGATCTACTATCTCTAATAACAATTTTTCAATCAATATTGGGGGCCCGGCTGATCTGGAATCGGAGTGGAGGAGTCTGGGATTGGCTGGGGGGAGAGAGGAGACAGGGAGAGGAGGAGGTAGTGGGGGGATACTTGAGTACTGCAGCTTTCAATCAAAGCAAAAGTTAAAAAAAAACCCCATATATATATATATATGCATGGTGGATTCTCCATCACTGTGAGTCTATTCCCCATAGATTTTTCTCTTAACTGATAATTCGGTCAGTCACATTCCTCAGAGGGAGGTCACGGGTCACCCCAGCCCCTGTCAGGCCTCAGAGAAACCATTTCCATTTTAATGCCACAGCTATAATCTATCAAAGATGTGATGTACAAGATACAATGAATTTAAGTGGTCTTCATATATCACTGAGCTTTCATGCCTTCACCTGGGTAATAGTCTGAATTACTCTCCCTACCTCACAATCTGTCACCCCCAGTAAAATAACTGCCAGGCGGGTGTTAATGGCAGGTTTGTCCAAACTGGGGCCGCGGCAGCCCCAAGGCATTCCACATCATAAACTTTAGCCTTCTGTGCTTAGCCTGGCAGCCTCAGCAATTGAAAATTATTCCAGAACTACTTCCATTCACAGGGTTTTATTTAGGGCAGTGAAAATAAGAGTGGCAGGGGCAGTGTGGAACATGGCGGCCGTTAAGATTGCACCCACCACAAAGCTGTGGTCTCCCAATACTTTTGCAGTTATGAGGCTGCAACCCCAAGCACCGAGGCCTAGGTGGGCCCATAGTTTCCATAGTGGTTGCACCGCTGGTGCTTCTTGTGACACAGTCAGGGTGTCTGTCAGTGCCCAGCCATGTAATTGTCTGTGGCTCTTTCAGCCTAATGCCCACACATTGACTGAGACAGCCCCTGTACTGGCCACTGGTGATACCACAGCTTGAGCTCTGGGTTTAGTTTTGGGTGCCACAGGATAAAAAGACTGGTGCTGGAGCAAGTCCAGAGAAGGGGAAGTTGTCAAGGGGTCTAGAGAAAAAGTTCTGTGAGGAGCAGCTGAGGGAGCTGGGGTTGTTTAGTATGGAGAAGAGGAGGCTGAGGGGAGACCTTATTGCCCTCTACAGCTACTTGAAGGGACTTTGTAGTGAAGTGGGTGTTGGTCTCTTCTCCCAGATAACTGGTGACAGGACAAGAGGAAATGGGCTGAAGTTGTTCCAGGAGAGGTTTGGTTTGAATATTAAGAAAAATTTATTTCCTGAGAGAGTGCTGAGACCTTGGAAGAGGCTGCCCAGGGAGGGGTGGAGATACCATCCCTGGAGGGGTTCAACAAACATCCAGCTGTGGCACTTCCGGACATGGTTTAGTGGTCCTGAAAATATTTAGTAGATGATTGTACTCGATGATCTCCAAGGTCATTTCCAGCCTTAATGACTCTATGATTCTGTGAAATACTTTGAGTGGACCCTGGAGCTCCCCCAGGTAGCCAAGTCTCCACAAATGCACACAAAGTCATCAGTCCCAAATCTGTTCTTGTGTTCCCAGGTCTCAGGGAGGTCTCCTGAGCCAGCCCTGCAGTAGTGACTGCAATTGATTGCATAATTATGTCTGTAGGAATATGGATTTCTTGCTTTGCTTTAAATGAGCCTCTGTGCTAAAGAGTAGTTCCAGCTTAGCAAGCTTATTTTGCCGCCCCAGCCTGCACATAGATGTTTGTTTGAACACCAGGAGACGCCTACTCACAATAAATATTTAAAAAATAAATAAACTTAAAAAAATTTATCCTGTTAAACCATATGATGCCAGACTAGCCTGATAAATCAGAGTAATAATAGGGGAAGGAGTGAAGAGTGGAAGAGAAGATATGAAGCAGCACAGAGTTCTTAGAGAGGTCTCTCAAAGTTGTTCTGCTGCTAAAGACATCCTGGGGTTTTGATGGTGCTTCATTTAGGGGGAACAGTTAGAAGTAGAGGTCCACTAAACCCCTGCAGCTTGGGCAGGAGGAGATGTGTGTCCCCAGCAGCTGGGGAAATGTCTCTGCACAATCACCTCACTTGATTCACCTCTCTAGAGAAGCCTGGGACGGACACAAGTCTCATCACATGAACACATCCACTTTGGAGGTTGCAGGTTTTAATTATTTGGGGTTTTTGTTTAATCTTGCTTTGTAGGTCCCTATCGTATAGAGCTCAGAGACTGGTATAGGGAAGATATTTGCATGTTAGATATGTGAGTTACTGTAAATATAGTCTGTTCTTCTCTAACATGCTGCAGGCAAAGCCACAGTCACATGTGGTCCTTCCTTGCCAGTTTAAGCTCAGCATAGATACTGCCTTTCTCACCCTGTTCAGCTCCATGGCTGTCAAGCAGTGTTAAAGGGTATGTTTTTTGGAGGAGATCCTGCTGTGATAGGAAGATAGTAGCCACTGTCTATATACATTGGTCCAACTTAACTGAAATATCAAGGGGGGTGAGTCACACCCTTTGCTGCTGCCACAGTGAAAAAAAAAAATTGTATATTTTTTCTTTTAGATACCTTTTTTTTTTTTTTTTAATGTGTGTGTGTGTGTGTATTGTGTGCTGTGGGAAGCTGCTGTGAGTCTGTCATTTCCATTCTTTATAATCATGTCCTGACCATATCCTCCTGGAAAATACCAACCTTCCAAGAGTCTTGCCTGACAAGAGAAAGCTGCCTGCAACTTGTCTCTTGAAATTCAATGTCAAATTATGTTCTCCATCCTGGCCTTGGATACTCTGTAGAGCTAGAAGAATTATTTCTACTTCAGTTATCTTCTTGAAAATAATGTTGCTGTTTTCTGATAAACTGTAATGAATTTTCTAGCCTGATATATAAGTTTATATCAAAACCTGTTTATGTTGATGGCAGGTGTAGCTGGTTTGTTCTATGCAGTTTATTGTAATAGACTCCCTTTAAATTGCCACTGCTCTCCATAGCCTCATGGTTGTATTTGTTTCAAATTATTCATTTTAGGTTAAAAGTCACTATGTTGTAGATGTTGTCCTTAGTTGAGGCTTTTGCCAAAGTCTTCCACACCTTCAAGTCCCCCACTAGCTATGAAAAATAGCTGGAACGATCCAGCCACGAGTTTGTGCAGGTTGTGCTCTGTTTTCCATGGTAGATAACCCAGGTTGACAAACAAAGCCCTGTGCAGCAGTGAAGGGCAAAACTTCCAGACAATTTTTTTTTCCTATGGGAAAAACCCCTTACCTTGTAAAAACTGACACAATGCCCACAGTTCTTTTGTGACCCTGGTGTTTGCTCACTTCAGAAGGCACAAAGCTCTTCTCACCCTTTCAGGGTCAAATCGGGCAATAAAAACCTGACTAGGTGCTGGGGTTTCAACCCCCTCCTTGTGCATGTTGCAGCCCTGCAGCCCTTCTCCTACTCTCCTGATGTTAATACAGTCCAGAAAATATTTATCAAGTTGCATTTTGTCCTGGGTGTGTTTCCAGAGATTTCACAAGGGGGGATAAAATGCCATGCTGTCTCTGTTCATATGTACAGTAGCAAGAAGTGCAACACCAAATCAATGTCTAAATAAAAGAGATATAATTTTTTTGGTAATATTTTTAATGGAAAAAAACAATTATATCCTTTAGCTTCAGTAAGACTTAAGTAAAGGCTTGATTTTTAAGCATACCTTGGAGTACTTTTCTAAATCAGGATCTCGATTTGTAGCATTGTGCTTTTTTTTTTTTTCCTACCTTGGATATCGTTTGCAATAAATCAAACTCTTTCCTCTTTTGACATATTAGGCTGATCTATGGCTTGGCTTTCATTTTGCCCTGTTAACTAGAAACCCACTTCGTTGTGAAATATGTCCCTCATACTTTCTCCTATTTAGTGAGAGAAAATCCTTGATAAGCATCAAGTGCTGGCCATTTCTCAACAGCTTCGTACTGATCTCAGGGAAGGAAAATAAACACTAAGCAAGTGCTGCTTGTTAAACCAGAAGCTGACTGTAGGATGAAGCAGATGTGAGTGGACATCAGAGGGGAGAGAGTGTGAAAAGCTGAGCCTCTGCCTGTCTTACACCCAGCATGTAAGAGGCTGTGGAAAAAAACCTTTCACTTGAGTTAAGGAGGAGGTGTCTGTCCCATATTAACCATATTGTATTGTTTAAAGCGTGGGGCTTCAGGTGAAGTGCTATAAGTGGTAGTGACCTTTCCCCAGCACTCCCCCTTGAGCAGAATCAAGGGACTTGTTAGAGTAAGTAGCCTCTCATTATACTAATGTCCAACTTGAAATTTTCCCCAGAATTTCAGGTGAAGCTTGTTTCCTTGGAGGCTTTTAAAAACTAGAACTAAGCCAGTTTTAGTCAAGTAGACAAGGTGGCACCTGGTAACGTGGGCTAAGAATGTTAATAGCAAAGCAAACCAGGTCAGTCTGGTTGGGCAACCTCCAGATCTGCTGTGTTTGGCCCCTGCCTGATCCTCACACACCCCAAATGTTAGGTTCGGAGATGCTGAAAATTGCTGCCCGTTGCATAATGGGTAAGAGCTGTTTGAGCTCAAGAACAATATTGGCAGAAGAACAAATGGCTTTGAACTGACTGTGAATAAATTTAAAGCAATTACATTATTTCTAACCAGCAGAGGAATGAGACACTGGAAGAGCCTTCTAATAGGAAAAGAAGGAACTGAGTCCTGGCCAGCTTTAAGATGAAGCTTGATGGGTTTATGAAGATAATTATAAGAGAGAGTCCTCCATAAGCCCTCTCAGTAAGTGCAGGCTGGGTTCACAGGGCCGGCTGCCTCTTCCAGCCTTAAGCGTGCCCACAGGGAAAGTTGGTTTTGATGAGGTCTGTAGGTAAGGTTTGGAATTCCTTAGAATCATTAAGGTTGGAAATGACCTTCAGGATCATAAAGTCAAACATCTACTAAATATTATGAGGACTACCAAACCCTATCCTGAAGTCACACAGATGAATTTTTTTAACACCTCAGGGATGGCAATTCCACCCCTGCCCTGGGCAGCCTGTTGTAGCTCCCAGGGGCTCTCACAGGAGGGCTGCAGGAAAACTTTGTGGGCATTTCTATTTCTCCCAGCCCTGCTTTGCTTTTCCCCTTCCTCACTCAGGAGATTAACCTGTTGGATTCCTTGAAGAAATTCTGCACATAGCCGCAGGCACCAGTGGTCAAATACATGGGCAGCCATAGCTTGTGAGCCTGGTGTGATCCTGTTTGCCCAGACCCTTATCTCTGTCATTTTCAGCAGATGGGGAGAAGCCTACCACTCTGGCCGTGCAGTGACCCTGACACTAGTTTCTGACAAAGGGAGCAAAAGCCTCTGGGATCCTTTCTCACAGCAACTGAAAAATTGGTAGTTGAGAATGGCAAAAGTCTTTACCCGGGCTCCTGTCACAGGCAGGGCTGGTGAGGACCCTTCCAGATGGGTTTGTACCACCCCAGAGAGGCTGGGACTCAAACTTTAAGGTAGCATTGTTTCTCTGTTTTGGCTTTCTTTTTCTTCATCCCAGCTTTTTTTCCACTTGGGAAACAGACAAGAGACAGCATCACTAGAGGGAGAGAGCCATGAAACAGCATCCCTCCAGGGAGTGAATAGGTCATAGTAGTAGTTTTACTTGCCCTGAGGTATCAAGCACTTCATATTCTGGGTTCCAGCATTAAATCTGTTCTAGGAAGGGTTTTGTACACTTGTTTGCCTTCCAAGAGCTATAATTCTTGCTTCTTATCACAACACGTGGTTTATGGTTCATGCAGACATCTCTGTGGGTCCAAGACCCCAAGACTTTTGTTTTAAGCTTTTGCTTAGTGTGTTCTGTGAGAAGCAGAAGTCACCGTTGCCTTTCTCCTAGACTGACTATGCCAAGATCTGTATCAGCACCACAGAGAAAACCTGGGAGAGGTCAGAACTGATGAGGAAGTGAAAATATAAGTATGAAAAATTAGCCCAAGCTACTAATAAAGAAACAAATTTGGTTTTCCCCAAGTCGAAGACATTTTTATTAGCAGTTCAGTACTTTGAGTGTGGTACAGATATACAGCATATATGTAATTTCACCCTCAGTTCAGATGAGAATTTGCCCATAAAGCTCCAGTAATGTTTTCCTTTTAGTAGCGACACTTAACAAAATAATTAGGCAATTAATTGCCTAACTCCGCAAGGAGCAGCAATTATTTCTTTTCCTTAAAACATGTAAAAAGCTGTGTCATTTATTGATAGAGAGTCACATAATATTCCACAGCAGAACAGCCCTCTGGAGACATTATATGCTGTGAAAGCATTTTGAGAATAATAAACAAAACTCAGCTAAATCTTAAATGGGCTCATTCCTGGACAAAAAAAAAAAAAA
>JAOEGS010021461.1:78284-90957 GCA_025447755.1 Corythornis vintsioides | reverse complement strand
AATAAAAAGAAAAGTAAACTCACAGGTTGAGATAAAAATAGTTTAATAACTACACTAAAATACAGTAATAATAATAATGTAATTAATATAGAAAAAAGCAAGAGAAATAAAACACAAGAAAAGACAAGTGATACACAAGACAATTGCTCACAGTCCACTGACCAAAGCCTGACCAGCGATCTGTCCCTTCCAGCTGTCCTGGACATGCTCCCTTCCTTCTTGTGCTCCTGCTCTCTGGCAAAGCATGGGAAACTTAAAAACCCTTAACTTAAAGTGCTATTTAGCAACAACTAAAACCTCAGCTGCTAGGAAGAAAATTAACACTATCCCAGTGAAAATCAGGACATATGTCCAAAATTTGATTACAGAGTGAACTTAATAATGAGCAGACATTTCTGTCAAATGGCACAATTTTCTTATGAAAACTGAGTTTCAAAGTTTCAAAAACTGAGATTCCATTTTCTCAACAAGTAAGAGATGACTGAAGAGAGAAACCTCACTTTCACTTAACAAGTGCTAAGTGCTCTTTTTTATTTATCCTTCTGTTCCGTTTCATTTGTAGTTATATATAAGCACTAAATCCAAAGTGATTCTCTAAACCAAGCTCATCTATAATATCTTAATTGCTTTCTAATCTAAATCTACAACCTATATTACCTTTCATCTGGGAAAAAAAAAAAGGACCCTAATTTTATTAACATTCACTCTCCGCTCTACACATAGTAACTTGAAAGATCTCATAGTGTCAAAACTCCCGTTAGTATGTATTTCTCTCACATTAGATAAGCCTCTATTCAAACCCAACCCGTTGTGTCTGTAGTACTACCAGAGCGAGTGATGACAATAGCTGTCTCCCACTTTAACAACTCTGAGAAATGAAGCAAAGGTAGAGTCAATGTCATTTATCTGCCAGTTGCCAGAGGAGGAGAAAGAGAGATACAGAGACTATTCCCTTCACCAAGATTCCAATAAGCTTTTATTTATTAATTTACATCTCTTTTTATACCCTTTTAACTTCAAGGTAATTGAACAAGAAGCCAGCCACCCCCTGGGGTGATTGACTGGGGTGCCACAACACCCATAGTCCAAACATCTTTCTACTGTTTTACAAACAAATGCCAACAAGGTCACCGCTGGTGAGAACCTTCACTTTCCCACAGGAAGGAAAATTCCTTTGCAGTAGTATTTTAACACCCACAAGTCAAAGACTTGTCCATTTAGTATCAAACACTGTCTACCAGACTTGTCCTTATAGAGTCTCACTTTATACTTCAAATTTTTGCAGCATAAAGCTGTGATGCCTTTCTGTTATACACTTTGGAATTGTACATAATAATGTTTTAAGGTATAGGCTGAGGGGATCTGTGCTCCTTTCTCCCCTGGGTCACATAACCAGAGCACACGCTGGGATCAGGCTATGAGGATGGATTTCATTTGCAGGACCTCATGAATCTTCAGGATATGCACAAACCCAAATGTGAAAACTTAAGCTCTTGGACCAACTATCAGTTGACCAGTTGCATGTAATACATGGGATGCTGGAGAAGATCATGTATAAAATCTATAAAATTGCACTGCAACTGAGACTGTCTTACTCCTCTTCCTCAGGGACAGTCTTTCACTCAGAGAAGCACCAGCAAAAGGCCTCCAAAGAGAGTGAGATGACACACAGTTGCTCTATGGCAGCTCACGGCAGCTGCAAGTAGAGCTCACACCTTGGCATCCTAAAAGTGCACATTGAAGATGAGAAAACCCAGATAAAAGTAAAACATGAATAACGTTAAACTATATATATTAGATTACAAGAACATTTTGAATTGCATTCGTGTCTGAAAGCAAATTTCTATAGAATGAAAAATCTGCAATAGCAGCCAGAAAAATTGAATTGGGGATGAGTGGGGTATACTCTGTGCCTCACAGCATGACAGCTGGAAGTACCCAGAGTGGGAAGCAGCTCAGGACCTGATTAATACACAACCTATATGAAAAACTACATAATTATAGTTAGCAATGGTATGCCATGGCACAGGACACAAGATACATAACAAGAGGAACCAGCAGACATGCCACTAGTGTGAACACATTCTAGCTTGATATCCTGACTCAAAAGAAAGGAAAAATATTAATACTTATTCCAAAACTTCTACCAAATATATACATACATAAATAAATATATATACTTTGAGTTCAGTCTGTTTTGTGACTGAGGCTGATTGGAAGCAGCAAAGGTTCCTCAGGATTGTTTGCTCTTGGGGAAAGAGCACAAAGTCCACTATAAAAATGCCTACCCCGCTTCCATCCTATCTGTGAAGAATAAGGGATAGATCCCTTCTTCACTTCCCACTTCAAACCCAAAACAGCAGAAGCAGCCTCTTCCAAGTGGATAAACCTTGTGATGCCACTTTGCATGCCTCTTTGTATACATCTTTACTTTCCTTTTGTGCAGATGCATGAACAAAACCTTGCATTATAAATGTTTATGGAAAACAAGACAGAAAAGTTTTGTCCTCAGTCAACTAAAAGCTGGTTTGTTCTTGAATGAGCTACTTACAGAATATATTCCCACTTCACTCTGAGCTCCAACTTTTAGGCAAAGCAGTATGCTAAGCGCTTTAAATGATATCTGTTCATTTGAACATTTCTAGCAAAAAAAAAGAAAAAAAAAAGAAAAAAAGTGCTGAACGCCTACTGTGACAGTCAGATTGGACAAGATAAATGAATTAATCATATGTCCATCATTAATTTTGGTGATTTCAATTAATCCAGGGAGCTATTTGCCAGTGGTGGCAGCATCTCTATGATGGACTTTGTCTGACTTACTATTTTTCTTAAAAGAAACATTAGAGGAAACAGAATAGAGATGTGGAGCTGTGAAAGCAGAATGAAATTATGTTTAGGGAAAAGTTCAATCAAAACTCCCTCAGTATCCCCATTAAGAGTTCTTGGAAATCTTGTCAAATTCAACCAAAGGCCAAAAAGAAGAAGAAGAAAAAAGAAAAAAGTCAATACAAGAACAAATAGAGAAACACATGCCTCTAGTTCTCTACTTCTCTAATCCCTACAGAGTTTAATTGTATCACTACTGTCATTCAGACAAGCTACAGGATATTGAAACCAGAGGTTTTGTCTGAGCCATACCATGGATAAATTTAGCTAATGTAATTACTGGCTTTATAATCAATCCTTTCAGATTCCTGTGGATTTGTACTCACTGGTGACTGGGAGGAAGAAAATTTAACCTGGAAATTTGTCATTTGCAGAAATGTTTCTAGATGACCAACTGAAAAGGTTACTGAGCCAATTTCTATTCTCACTCTAGGTCTACAGACTCCAGTAACACCAATATAGAAACTGCTGATTTACAATTGTAGAAGCCATAAAGTAGGAACACATTTCTCACTGGAATTTTATTATCCTTTTTTAAATTTTATTTTCAGTGTCAGTATTATTGTTTGATTTTTTTCATGTTTCTTTTTACTGAATTATAGTGTAATTTATTCTTGCAAAAACATCAACATAATTTGTAAGTTGCCTCCAGATTTCATTAAATTTTATTTCTCTGCTCCTGAATAATAAGATATACTTTAAGGATAGCTGGCATGATAGTGACTACTTTTCACATAGTCACTGCAGTCATGAGACTACGGTGTAGTGTTACAGCAGTTAGCTAGAGAAAACACACTTCATCACAGGATCTGGAGCCTTACCAGTGGAGAATAGCAGCATGAGATATCAACATGGGGCATGATAGTGGTTCAGGGAGATGTGGACTGATCATGAATATACTGAGAAAGTAAACATTTCCTCATTTTGTATGACAAAAAGGAACATTTTGGTTCCCACCAGTCCAATGAAAAAATCTAAATGTGGTTATTAGCCTGCTAGTACACAAGAGGAAGTTAATCAGGCAGAAAAGGATATCAACAGAGCAGCATTTTAATATAATTTCATAGAAAACATAAAGGGGTTTTGACCAGGTGGATATAAATTAAATTGTTCCAAAAGTGGGAGAAGTGAGGAGATACAAACTCTGGTGCCCTCTCTCGCCAATTACCCTAGAACCTTCCACAACCCCAATGACCTTGAAAATCTTACCTTCCTCTGAAATGTCTTCATGTTTCTTATTTCCTTCATCCCAGTACAAAGATGAACAGCCTCTCCACACTCATATGAGCCCTCTCTTAGCTGCCCTTTAACAGAGGATATGTTCTCAGCTTCCAAGCTTTGTGTGTGATATTTTGCTTGAGGCAAGACAAGTGGAGCAGTTAACCATTGAGTTTACACTGCAGCCTTTCTATCTGTGGGAGCTATAATTTTGGTCTCACTGCTCTCATCCCCACCACTTTTCATGAGTGCAATTACCTTTGATGCCTCTGCTTCCTTGCAGGATGCAGATGAAACTGGCTAACAAGTTTGACAGTTACTTATGCAAGGATTAGGAGACAAACAGATGAACAAACAGGTTGAGAGACAACATGATCACATAATCTTTGCTTCAAGACAAAAGAATATTTTTGGGAAAACTCATTTGCTGCTACAGAAAGAGTTTTGTGAGAACTTTTCCATGGGAATGTAATCGCTTCCTCTACCAGAACAGGGTACCATCTTAAACTCTTGAAAACAGTTTTACTAAGCCCACATCATGCAGGTAGAATTGAAGAATGTGATACTGCAGCCTTTTTCTAGGTGATGAAGCACCTTGAATTAGTGAAAAAACATCCCAACCACAAGGACCTAACAGAACCGCTACCTTTCGAAGACCAAACTGAGGCCCACTGGTGGATAAATGGATGCAATCCTGGCTGTACTGTAAATCACACAGAGCTGTTCTCCTCCAATCTACAAATCCAACAGTCATCTACATTATGTTCATTTTCAAGATGAAAAATTTGATGGATTTCCTTTCAATTTTAATTTCTTATACATTCCGCTGCAAGCAAAATATAGTGGTATATGCAGAAAAAAATCAATTAGACAAATATTATTGTGAACTGAAAACTCTGTGGATCATATTTTCACAATTATACCTTGACCTAGCACTGACATGCACATATTTTAAATGATTGCACTGAGCTTTTACTATGTACCATTCATTGATCAACATATGGAAGGATGAGCAAATGCTCTCTTGAGATTTATAAGAGTTCAGCAAGTTAATTTGCATTTGCACCAAGATATTTAACAAGTGTTGGGGGTTTAATTGTTTTCTCATACAAAATTTTATCTGCGTTCTTTGACTTTCACTGAAGTTGTCATCAACTTGCAACATTGTCATCACTTCAGAGAAATTCTATCACTTCTGACAAGTGAATGGTATTAAACTGTCTCTCCCCCAAGATATATTAGATTCTTCATTTTGCTGTTGCGTTTTCATTAATGTGCTCTGTAGCTCTAAGCAGGAGTGTTTTTTCAGTTCTGAATGCCGACATGGAGAATTGAAATAATGGTCATTATTATAGTCATCAGTTACTTTGTTCTGAGCCATGCCCTGAAGATGCTTCACACAGTATATGCAATTGTCCCTTGCAGGACATATATTGATGTGCTGAATTCTAGTCAGGGTTTCTACTACCTTTATTTTTTATTTTTTTTTTTTTCAATTGCTGCTGATTAATTTCTCTCCAGTGCTCCATCTTTACATACATATGTTTTCCTTTTTCTTTCTTTGAATTTGCTTCAAGTCTTTATAAAGCACCTTCACTATTTCTTAGGTGGCTTTCACATTTGCATCTTTCTCTTTTACATGGACTGTCCTCTGTTTCTTGAAGGGGCTTCTTCTCTTTGTAATTGTAAAACATTTGACACAGTCTCCCATCGCGTCCTTGCAGCTAAACTGAGGCAGTGTGGTCTGGATAATTGCGCAGTTATGTGGATTGTGAGCTGGCTGAAGGATAGAAGTCAGAGAGTAGGTTCAATGGGACAGAGTCCAGTTGGAAACCTGCGTTCAGTGGGGTTCCCCAAGGGTTGGTACTGGGACCAGTATTATTAAATATATTAATTAATGGCTTGGATGAAGGAACAGAGTGCAATGTCAGCAAGTCTGCTAACGACAGAAAGCTGGGAGGAGTGACTCACATACCAGAAGGCTGTGCTGCCATACGGTGAGACCTGGACAGGCTGGATAGTTGGGCAGGGAGAAATTTAATGAAATATAACAAGGGCAAGTGTAGATTCTTGCATGTGGGAAAGAATAACCCCAGGTATCAGCATAGGTTGGGGACTGGCCTGTTGGAAAGTAGTGTAGGGGAAAGGGATTTGGGGATCCTGGTGGACAGGATCATGAACCAGCAATGTGCCCTTGTGGCCAAGAAGGCCAATGGCATCCTGGGGTCTATTAGAAGGGGTGTGGCTACTAGGTGGAGAGAGGTTCTCCTGTTCCTCTACTCTGCCCTGGTAAGGCCACATCTGGAGTATTGTGTGCAGTTTTGGGCCCCCCAGTTCAAGAGTGACATAGAATTTCTTGAGAGACTCCAGTGCAGCACCACAAAGATGATGAAGGGACAGGAACATCTCCCTTATGAGCAAAGGCTGAGGCAGCTGGGACTCTTTAGTTTGGAGAAAAGGAGACTGAGGGGGGACCTAATTAATGTTTATAAATGTAACAGGTGAGTGTCAGGAGGATAGCACCAGGTTCTTCTCAGTGGCTCCAATGATAGGACAAGGGGCAACAGATGCAAGATGGAAAGCTGGAACAGAGGAGGTTCCATATAAACATAACAAAAAGATTCTTTACAGTGAGGGTGACAGAACAGGAACAGGTTGCCCAGGGAGGTTGTGGAGTCTCCTTCTCTGGAGGTGTTTAAAACCCACCTGGACGAATTCCTGTGCAATCTGACCTAGGCAATCCTGCTCAGGCAGGGGGATTTGACCAGAAGATCTTTTGAAGTCCCTTCCAATCCCTAACATACTGTGATACAGTGTAATCACAGGAAAAAGAGGAATAGACCAATTCAATTGCTCCATTGCTCTAAGTCAGGGGTAGGACTGAGCTTTATGATACACTTCCAAGACTGTAAGCTCCAGTGGGAACTTGTTCATTTAACAAACCCAAGAGGTTGGTCTCCTTTGGTCCACTGTCCATCCCTCTCCCTCTGCCCACTTCCATATATCAACCACACCTTAGATACTGTCTTTTTCAACTTTCCACTAGGTTATGGATAAGTATATATTTATATATCTCATACTAGCAAAAAAAGTCTCACATAAATTGATATTTTCTCTAAAAACTCCATCTCCCAGAATCAGAAAATCTATCACACTTTTACCTTGAAAATCTAAGATTTGGGGGGTTTTGTTGGGAGAATAACACTGGAGTGTCATCCCCTCTAATCTCAAAAAAATTGAAGTAAAATAATTAAGCCCTAAGGCATGTATTATTTTGGGTCTTAAAATAATTATTTTTAACACTATGTCACTATTTTCAGTGGTGTGACTCATCATTCTAGAATGTCTTGAATTGACAATAGCGAGTGACAGTAAAAACAAGGCTCCATCATAGCAAAAACCCTTAGGCAATACTGTATCAATAAAACAAACACTATGATATAGCTAGGAAGCTATTTCTAGGTCCCTCTAGGCATCAGCAGAACTTAAGCAGAGCATAAAAAGAAGTGAATTTCACAATACATCTAAGTCTTTGAGACAAAACAGCACAGCTTCTGTAGAATTAATTCTGCTTACAAGAAGATTCCAACTCCACAGTACAGCAGAATTATCTATTAAACAGAATGAGGCCACTATCAGGTGAGTTTCTATACCATGTTTATGCCTTTCCTGTCATTATTGTGGCTATAGGTATCTTCTTCCCAAAGAATATATTAGTGTTTTGTGTAACTTTATGAACAGTGAATTGTGATAGAAAGCCATTTTGCTGCTTTATAAACTAAGCATCATTTGAAGCTCTTACAGTTTTACTTAAAAACTCATAAGCATGTGTTTGTTTTGCTAGGACAATGAAATAACATTTAGCTACTGAAATCCCAATTAACTAAAATTCTGTGCTGCTGCTACTGATGTAAATCAGGCTATTAGACAGGCAGTGCAAATGAAGATGCAGAATTCATTCCAACCATTTAGCTGCTACTAATTCAGATGAAACGGAAGGCAACACATTGAATTTAACAATGTCTGTGTAGACAATTTAGTAGTCCTTTTTCATTGCAAGAATTTATGGACTGTGCAATGAGAGTACTAGTGAAAACATGACAGTATAATAGCATGATGCATTGTAATATTTATTATAAAACAACTGGGAAATATGAAGATGATGGAACATTACCTTCCACATTTTCCAGTGAATCCTTCCATCCTACTGTATCTCATGGAAATGCTGAAGCTAAAAACAATGGAACACATAACAGCAGAATCTGATTACAGATTCAAGTCACTAATAAAAAGACCTCAAGAATCCAGATTTCCGCAAAGGAGTCTCCATGAAGCAATATTTACAGCTCCAACAGTAATTTGTAGATGACTTGCCATTCAAGAGCAGATAAGAGCAAAAAGTCCTAAGTAGCACATAGGGAAAGTAAAACACCTCAAATTCAAGGAAGTTGATAGCTCAGCTGAGGAAAGGCAGAACATAGTTGAGGAAAACAATTAGGGAAGAAGTTATTTAGACTCTGTGTCTCAGATTGATTTTAGTATCTGGGCTGAAAGGCAATAGTTCTCCTGACTTGTGTTTGAGAGCTACCTGAAAGGAGGTTGAAGTGAGGTAGGGATCAGTCTCTTCTCCCAGGCAACAAGCAATAGGACAAGAAATATCCTCAAGATGTGCCAGAGGAGGTTTAGATTGGACCTTAAGAATAATTTTTTCACCAAAAGGGTTGTCAAACACTGGAACAGAATACCCAGGGAATTGGCAAATGCATCATACCTAGAGGTATTTGAAAGATGTGTAGATAGGGACATGGTTTAGTGGTGGATTTGGCAGTGCTGGGTTAACAATTGGACCTGGTGATCTTAAAGGTCTTTTCGAACCAAAATGATTCCATGATTCTGTGATTCTTTTCTTCCCACTGAAGTTTTCCCATTTCATATTAATAATAAAAAATGTTGTGTTAATGACAGTATACAAATGACTAAGCAGACCAGTAGTTAAGATCATAGGTAGTTCAAATCATCGTTCAGTGAATAGTTAGATATTTCCAGTAGAAGACTTTTAACAGGAGGCTTCAGAGGCCTTCACATCAGAATGTCTAGTAACGCATCACACTGGAGCAATTTAGGGTTAGGACACAACTCAGAATAGCAGCAGTTCCTCCTTTGAATCAGGATGAGGAAATTGTTGAACCAGATTACATAGTGTAAACAGCTGGCCACAAGGACCTATGATGATCACACAGTTTATTATTTTTATTTACTATTTTCACCAAGAAACTGAATTACATTACTAAAAATCTCTTTAGGATTCTTTGAAAGGATAAAAGAGTAAATCTTAACAAATATCTGGAAGTAAGATTAAATTTTAGTCTAGGCAAATTGATTGTTATTTTAGGTGTCCTTGGGTGCCTAAACTTAGTTGTTCCCCAGCTAAGGTTTATGAAGTTAGGTCATTCCACAGCTCAGGAGGTACCCTGTTACTAGACCATGTATTCATCTTTGAAGTTGTGTAAGATGTCTCAGAACAGAAGAAAAAGCCAAGGAAAGGTATGACCTCTTAATACATCTATCTGAAGGTGTAACACTCTGCATAAACCAGCTGGGTCAGACAAAGAAAGACTGAATACTTTATAAAGCTTAGAAGATTAGTCAGTCACTGAAGATAAGATAAGGAAGCCTAAATCCATTATCCTTTTCAGTAAAGAAAGCCTTTTATCAGAAAATTTTCTGACAAAAGCTCAGGTGCATAAAGATCTTAGATTGTAACTGAGGTCTTTGGAGAATCATAGTTTTCTATGTAGTGCCTCTAAGTTCATATCAATGCACTTGTCTTCAGTGATCCTTTCCCATGAGCACCTCTGTGACTAGGTTTCTCTGAAATGAATATTCATGCAAAATACCTGCATTAGCATGCATATGTGAAAGCCTGTGTAAAAAAAAAAAAAAAAAAAGAATTAAAATGTACACTCTGGAAACATTTACATTTGAAATTATTTATAGTCAGCTAATCATAAAGTGAAAGCCCATAGCATGGCTAATATGATTAGATGAGAAAGAAGGGAGCGGTGTGGAGGGAGCAATGTTGGTGCAGTGCCAAGCTACAGGCCTGCTTTGCCTCTATGGCAGTACAGGAGAATAAATTAATCTGTATCGAAAGGACCTGACTTTTTACAGAGGTAATTCTTTGGGAAGGGCTGGACTCCCATGGTGAGGTGAGCAGCAATAAATGTGTCTCATCATCCTCAAAGAGTAACCTTCTGAGAACTTTTACCAAAAAAAACACACAAAGATCTGGAAGTGAATTATAGACAGCAAGCAGTTTGGTGGGAAAGTTGAGTTGGAGATTTAGCATAAAACTAATTCATTCAATGCAATTAGTAACCTAAAACTAAAGGAACCAATTCAAAGGTGAACTTTGAATTCTTTTGGAAAAAATATCAATAAACTCTGTTTCCTCCATAGTCAAACCTGAGGTCTGCCTTCTGCATTGAGTGCTGTTTCCCATTTGCAAGTGTAAGTTGGCAGCAAAATCTTTTTTATTACTTTGTTTCACCATGTCACTACCATTTCCCAAGGAAGATAAACCAATTGCTCTTTGCAACATCCCACTTCAATATTGCAACAGCTGCCTTCAAGTGACACCAAAAACCTTCCCAGGAAGTTCACATCAAAGCTGTCACTGTCATGACACAGTGGGTTTATTTCAAGTCCTTTCTGTTTTCAAGTACAAGGCAGGACAACAGATGCTGGCATAAGCTTAGAAGCTCTGCATAGAGGCCACTTTCTCAGGCACTGAGAGGTGAAAAGCTGTATAGCTATATACTGATACTAGAAATAAACAAGTAAAGGCAATACCTAAAGAATAGATCTCTGCAACTTTTAAGTCTGTCTTGCAAACAGTAAATGACCCCTATCTTTGGGAGAAATCTTTCCGAATGGCTTCAGATAGCTTGAGCATGCTCGGAATCAGAGTTACACAGCACTTAACTGAAGTTATGCCTAACAAGTCTGGGATACTACCAGCCAGCACTTCATTACATTAAACCCACTCTCCCATTCTTTTAAGGTAATGTATATGGTTTATTAATCTCTATATTTATTCTAAAAACAATATCCCATTTGTTAAATGCATGGTTTTGTACCTTTCTGTAAACAAACCACCTGGCAACAGGCTGTGATGATGTCCAAGCAGCAGCACCTCACCCACCTCCTGTGTTCAGGCAGGGTCAACTGCCCCAGCACCTCCTTGCTCACTTCTTGCCTGTGCTGTCCTTGTGGTTACAGGCTGTGAGAGCTCATTACAAGCAGCCGCAAAACAAAACACACATCTAAATAATCCTGAGTGCACCAGTGGAGCCAGGCTTCTCGATTTCTTTTATTTAGAAAGAAATTTGTATATCCCCTTCTGGAAAAATCCTCAGCTACAGTGTGGACATGAACTCTCCTCCAGAGATTCCCACTGCCAGGGCAGACAGGGTACCCTGCACCCTGCAGAGACAGGATTGTATCCAGCCACCTGCCAGCAGTCCCACAGCTCTGCCCCAGAAAATGTCCACTGTGGTTCTGGAAGATCACTGATCTAGACACTATCTTGTGAGACCATGGATTCAATGTGCAAGTAACTAGGACAACTAGACAGCAATTTAGTCACAGCAATAAATGCAACTGCTGCTGCAAAGGTTAAAAAAAAGTATAGTGCAGGCTTATGAGCATGATAAACATAAAAACTGGCAATGAAAACTACTACAAGTATAATGCAGAGTATGAAAACTAATTTTCTAGAGGACACAGCACACTGAGTATTAGGGAAAAGGGAAGGCACAGATGCTATAACTGGACAGAAAGGACGTTATCCTGGATACTGGGTGTCAGAAGATTGCTCCACTCTGAAGCTGATGAAAAAAACCCAAACATATTGAGAGACAAACCCACCAAAATACGTGTGATGATGAAAAAGACCCTAAAACAAAAGTTATGCCAATAAATAAATTCTCAAAGGCAACAGGAGACCTCATACCCTACAAACGCAGGAGACATCGTTATTGAACAGTAACATTCCAAACTTGCAATTTGAAGGATCAGCTATCGTGTCCATTTTGTTTGATACAGTATTGGCCATGAGAGTAAGACCCTTTGCATTTTGTTTAAAAAACCTTCACACAAGACATGTGATCTCAACAAAACAGCTGGATCAAATACAGATCATTTCAATACCCACTAAAAACCAGTGTTATCTATATGTAGAAAAAACAGCGTATGTTTTTTATAGACTGGGAATGAATAAGGTTAGTGTGTGAGCTTGGGACACCTTAAAATGAGGAAATCCTTTCTTTACTGAATATGGAGAAGATTAAGAAGATACCTTCTTAAGAATTTACTTTTTTTCAAAGATTAAGTTGAAAAAATACCAGGTAAAACATTTTCTGGACACATATGAGCTTAAAAAGCCAAAACAAACAAACAACAAAAAATGGGCAAAAAAACCCCACCACAACAACAAAAAAAAACAGCAATAACCCCCCCCCCCCCCCAAAAAAAACCAAAAAAAAAATAAAAAAAAAAAAAAAAAAAA
>JAOEGS010021461.1:58273-72227 GCA_025447755.1 Corythornis vintsioides | reverse complement strand
AGCTTTTCTTGTTATCCTTGATCTCCCTCGCTAGCTTGATTTCAAGGGAAGTTTTAGCTTTCCTTGTTGCATCCCTGGGAGAGATCTTCTTTGTCTGATGCCAGCAGACTAGGTGCCCTATAAACCTCCCCATGGTCAAAAAATCCAAAGTTCTGGTGATGACACCAGTCTCTTAGGCATTTGTTTATTATATGTGTTTTCCAACCCCTATCTGTGTTTTGTCTTTCTATTTGAGGGATTGATGAAAAAATTATCTGTGCTCCTGAACTTTCTACCAATCTCCCTAACTCCTTGAAATCTTTTCTGATGGTAGTTAGTCTCATAGAAAAGTTGTGACCTAATCTAGGATCTAGCTTTCCAAAATTCAGAACACTGTTTTGTTGGTGGTATTACCACAGAGTTTCTATTTACATAGTACTCCAGAATAGGGTGAATGGATAAGAAGAGGTTTTACAAGCAACTTCTTATATTCCTTATATCTCAACAGAGTGAAAACAGTCAATGGGTATTGTGTTGACCAAGGATTAGGCTGGACAGCAAGAAACCAAGCTGACTTATTGACAACTGTGAGTTAACATCAAGCTGCATTCTTCTGGTGGTAAGATTTGATCACTTAGAACAGCCTTGTCTTGACTTCTGTTTGAATTTTAATATAAAGTAGATGCAGACAGAGTGTTTTTCAGTGAGTTTGTGTAATAGGTCATTTGCCATTTTTTTCTCATATTCTATTGCCATAAAGATATAGTGGATGTTAGACCAACAATTATATTTATGTTCTGATCTGCTGTTAAAAATATATGATTAAAACCTTCATTAGGTAAAATAATATGTGGGTGTGCCTTTCCCATAAATTCAGTAAGTTCAACTAGACAAAGAAATATGTCTAAATGAGCCATATGCTACAGTGGAGAAGTGACCATAGTTTATAAGCATCAATTTTGCCATCAACTGTCCATTCCATTCTCTTGCAATCTAGATTAAAATGAATGAAAATGTAGAGCTTTGAAGGAACGTTTACCCCCTTACATGTTTCAGTCAGTTATAATACTGTGTCTTAACTCTGTTGTCAGAGCTCACTGACTGCACTCCTTCAGCTGACAAATGAGGCAACCTCCTAGACACTGAATATGCTTTGTTTAGACACTTATCTAATATTTTTACCTTTGCATCTAAACACACCACAGTAAGTACTGCATTCTTACTAAAACAGTGAATCATTTAGGTTATAAAAGACCTTTAAGAACATTGAGTCCAACCATTAACCCTACTCTACCAAGCCTATATCCAGAAACACCACATCTATATGGCTTTTAAACACATCCAGGGATGGTGACTCAACCACTGACCTGGGCAGCCTGTTCCAGTGCCTGACAACCTTTTAGGACAAAAAAAAAAATTCCTAATATCTAGTTTAAACCTCACCCAGTTCAGCATCCCATCTTGTTCTAACACTATTTACTTATGAGAAGAGGCCAGCACCTACCTCTCTACAACGTCCTTTCATGTAGAGAGCAATAATGTTTCACCTCAGACTCCTTTTCTTCAGACCAAATAGGTCCAGTTCTCTTAGCATCTCTTCAAAGGACTTGTTCTCCTGGGCCTTCCCCAGCTTAGCTGCTCTTCTCTGGACCCTCTCCAGTGCCTCAATGTCTGTCTTGTATTGAGGTGTCCAGAACTGAACACAGTACTGAAGGTGTGGCCTCACCACTGCCAGTCAGAGGGACAGTCATCTCCCTGGTCCTGTTGGCCACACTATTTCTAATACAAGCCAGGATACCTTTGATCTTCTTGGTCACCTGGGCACACTTTTGGCTCATATTCAGCTGCTTGTCAATCAGCAATCCTAGGTCCCACAGCTGTCCAGACATTTTTCCCTAAGCCTATAGCATTGCATAGGGTTGTTGTGGCCAAAGTTAAGGACCTGGCACTTGGCCTTGTTGAAGCAAGACTCTTCTAAGTCTAAGCACAATTTCAGGATACAGCCTATGTGCTCGAGCAGAGACTTTGTGCACTTTGTACTTATTTTTGTAAACAAAATTAGAATGGATTTTTAAAAATTATTTTGAAATTATTTATTTTCAGCATAAGAAACCTTAAAAAGTCCCAGGAGAATGCTTTATTGGCTGAAAAGAAACAATTACAAATAATAATTGGAATATAAATTGGAAAATGTAAGTATTTACTATTTTTTAAGTGGAACGGAATGGAAAACATCTGGAAAGGCTGAAACAGTTGAGAGACGATGTCATCAAACTCAGTGAAGAACCTCTAGATTAAGTATTTTTTAATTGCTTGTGTATGTTTTAAGCATGTATAAGAGTACTGTGTCTTTTCTGTCATATAGTCAAATAACTTATTCAGAGATGGGATTAACCCAAAGTAGGCTGTCTTCAAGAAGTGATCAATGTTATTATGCTGCTTTGGATTTTGGTTTTATATTAAAAAAAATAAAAAAAAATAAGGCAGGGAAGTCAATTGGTAGAGAACAGGGAAAAGGGGGAAGAGGAAGCAGAAGGGGACTTCATACAGCAACTCATGATCTTCAAAAGGGCCCAGTCACATACAGGTTCTGAAACTCTGTCACGACTTTGCATTCATTTGAAATTCATTTTGGTGAAACCTGTCTGTGGATCTGAAAAACTGCTGGGTTTGCTCTGAGAGTTGTGAGGTCCTCTTCACTATCCCAATTTATCAAATTCTGTTAAAAAAATTTTGCTTGTGTTTCATACTAGTAATAGGGGAAGGCTTGACTCCAGCTTCTAAACCTCTGGAAAACTTGGTTTTATTCTAATGTTAATCTTACTGCTACCGTGGCAGTAGATCAAGTACAGAGGGCAGAAATCAGCAGTCCACTCAACAACAGGTGCTAGTCACAACTCTAAAAAGCTTCTGATTTACCACGGAGATGATTCACAACAATGTGTTCACACTTAGCTTGTAAGCATTTTGAGATGTATACCATCTGTTCCCGTATGCCTTGTCCACATGTGAATAATTGCTGCCATAATAATATTTTTCACAATAGTAGATGATTAAATGGGCTAAGGTAAACCTTTCAACAGTGTCATTCAAAACAGCAATGCCCCAAAGAAAAGGCAGCTTTCAGCTTTCTTCATGCCTCAGAGATTTTGTATTGTCAGAATAATAATCCTGCCTGACACCATATTTGTTTCACTAGTTTTATATCTCTGACAAGTGGTCTTGTCTTAGACACAAATCTGGGTGTTTTAAAAACTCATCCAAGCAAACAATTTTCATTATATTCCAAGTTAATTATTCCAAGTGTCTTTATCTCTTTCACAATTCCAGATCATGGGGCTTTAGAGCTACAAAGAAACTGTAGGTTTCAGGTGAGCACGGAGAAAATACCACACTATTCAACAGTCCAGTTTCATTAAGTTTTACAACACTGTGCAAGACTCACCATTTATTGTTGTGGAGGTCTTCTAGAAACACTCCTCTCCCCCAACAGATCTTGACAGTGTTAGAATTAAAGTTTTAATTGGACTGACATTTCCTAGGCAACTGTATTTTGGCAGTTCTTGAGTGCAAACAAAAAAGGAAATTTGCATTTAGATGGTGAAATTATTTGTTCTTTTTTTCTTCTTTTTTTTTTTTTTTCTTTTGAATAAAATAACAGGCAGCAAACAATGATAACTTCCAATTTTGGAGATAACATCCACTTGGAATTGTGCAAGTCCTGATCAAATTAGGGGTCTGCCTCTTATTTAAATACATTCTCCCATCCCAGGCACAACATGTTCCTTTTTTTTTTTTTCAGTCTTATTCTTTGCCTGTAGCATGTGGCAATAGAAACAAATCAAATCAACTCACTTTGTGCCATATCCAAAGAATGAATTGCTTTCAGTAATACACCCACATTTCCATACTTTAAAAAAAAAAGTTAATTGTTGTCCCCATGACTTTTAAATCTCTAAAACATCTATTTTGTTCATTAAGAAACAGTCAGCCCCATAAAGGTATTCCAACCACATTGTCAAAGAAAAAACATGGTTTGTTGCTAAATGATGAAGCTGTAAGAGGAATTATTAAACAGACTTATGGTTAAATGCTTCAATGATTGCTGTCCCAGGAGGTATGGCTGTTGTACAGATTTTGAGAGTCAGGAACTGGAAACCCCTACTCACTCTGCAATCACACCTTCTCTTGCAGTACAGACATAGGCTGTTTCATATCCTTATCTCACAAGATTCTTAGGGTCTACAATCCAAACACAACACAAGGGCATTAGGTATAACAGAAAAGATCTGATAAAGATTCCTCTTATTAGCAAATTCTGGTAGAGAATATGACTGAAGTCAGAGCTCAGGCAGTTAGCATAATTGAGAAGGGGTCAGAAATGCAAATTTTGTGATTTTCCACACACGGACCATCCTGGCTGATCTCTAAACCAGAAAATAGTTTCTTCAGATGGTGATTTCCCTTCCTTGATTAGCTCAGGAATAGGGGAAATCTAAAATGCAACAGAACCCCACAAATTCCCTTCACCAAATTATGCCAAAGATTAAGTTAGAGTCAGACTAGTTCAGACCAAGTATGATAACTTTCATCAATCAGCATATGTGGCTCTGATACTTAGAGGAAAGGGAGAAAAGTGCCAAAGGACAGTCTCTGAATAGCTCTCAGGCCACAATTGATAAAGGCTGCATCAGAAACAACAGTTTTCTCAGTTCCACTGGGTGCTCTGCACAAGCTTTGGATCTATGATGTGCTTTCCAAAGAGCTCATTCAGAAGGGAAAGGATTATTACAGTATATGGTTAAAGAGCATTATATTTTTTTTTAATTGGACTAAAAGGAGAAGATATGAAAAATATTCAAAGAACAAATATAATTCTTTATAGCAACTACTTAGTCCTGCAGTTTATTTCAATTTCCCCCACTTATTTATCTTAAAAAGAAACCATTTTCTCTGTAAATTATATTCTTGGCATTGATAATTCTCTTCCCACTCTGCTCTAACCTCAGCCCTATTTTGACTTAGGTCAAATAGAATACTTAGCACTTAGAAAGTTATTTCTGCTTGATGGCTCAGTTTGCTTTGCAGACATTAAAAACCACAGTCCATGCTATTTCCAAAAGTCAAGTACTGTCTCAGGAGTTAAGGAAGTTAGTGACAAAGCCTAGAAGATAAAACTGCTGCCCTCACTTCCAGGACCCACATCTTAACCAAGACACAATCTAGTTTGGGTTTTTTATTTAAGGGTGGAAGATATATGTATATTGTGCTATACAGGAACAAAATAGCTCAATCACTTTTCATGCAGTTCTTGTAACTGAAATGAAGGCATAGCAGTGCTAGTCAGAAACAGTTCAATAGTATTTCACTGGTAAAATGTTGTCTTGTCTGTGCTAGAATATTTTCATTTTGATTTATTTTTTCTATAGAAAGATTTTTGAAGTGATATGATGTCAAAACGTAGTATTTTATTTTGATGTCGTCATTTTGTTCTCTTATGACTTTTTTTTTTCAGACAAAAGTGGATATGTTTAAAATAGATGTTACTTCAGAAACACAAGTTATTAAGATTTAGTAGTTAAACAACTGATAATACAGATCTTTTGACATTTTAGAATTCATTTCATTTGGGGTTTTTTTTGCTATATTTTATAACTTCAAAAGTCATAATTTATTTAAGTCAGGGACACATCATTGCAGAATTTGAATTTACTTTGAAATAGACATTCGATTTCTGCGAAGATCTTGAGCTCATTTAACTCTAAGAGACCCTTGTAGTCAGGTCTAATAGCAAGCTTGCATGTGCTTTGCCTATTGTGATTCTACACACCTTTTTTACAGTCACACATACGCTGCTTCTGTTCCAGACAGAGTCTATATCCTCGACAGTCTGAATAGTCTTTATCACATCCCCAACACAAAAAGAAGAGAGGCAGGAAAGGAACAAGTTGAAGACAAAATGGAAAGTGCACATTTTTTTTCTTCCAAGTTAATGAAACAACCGAGTTGTCTTCTACAGAAGTATTTTCCAATGGTATGTACAGAGAACCACTACAGAATATAATGTATGTTTAAGTATCATGTTACCTTAGGCATATACTAAAACTTTTGAAGCTGCTATCAAAAAAAAAAAAGGTTCTTTCTATGTATATTTGAGACTTCCTAGACCAAGTCACCTAGGAATGTATCCAGGTGGGTTTCGAATGTCTCCAGAGAAAGGGACTCCACAAACCCCCTGGGCAGACCATTCCAGAGCTCTGTCAGCCTCACTGTGAAAAAGTTTCTCCTTTTGTTTACCCTAAACCTCTTGTGCTCCAACTTACTCCTATTGTCCCTTGTCCTAACACTAGATGACATTGAGAAGAGTCTGGCTCCATCCTCCCTACACTTGCCCTTAACATATTTATGTTAATTCCACTTAATAGTAATAATGGTAGAGGTACAATAGAGGTACAAGTGTTACCTGACAGTGTGTTTTTATATAGATTTGTTAAATGCACATTATTTTAATAAAGTTAAAGTATATGCAATGAATCCGCCTAGTACAGGTCTAACCGTTGTTTACAGTTGCTAAAACAAAATTGAAATGGGGTCCCATTTGGAAAAAGTGGTCAGTCTTCTCTACTCTTCCTACCGTATATGTGAGTTATGTTGTTCCACTCCCTTACAATTCCTACAAAATTGAAATATTGAGTATTGCTTCAAAGACAGTGTAAAAATAACAGTTTTGAAAAAGGAGAAAAAATTATATTGACAGTGGGATTGAAAGCACCATTAGCAAGTTTGCAGATGACACCAAGCTCAGTGGTGTTGGCAAAAGGCTGGTGGGACGGAGTGTCATCCAGAGGGACCTGGATAAGCTGGAGAGGTGGGCCCAGGTGAACCTCATGAGGTTCAACAAGACTAAATGCAGGATCCTGCACCTGAGTCAGAACAACCTTCACTATCAATACAGGCTGGGAGATGAGGTGCTAGAAAACAGCTCTGTGGAAAAGGACTTGGGATGTTGGTGGATGAGAAGCTGGCCATGAGCCAGCAGTGTGCACTTGCAGCCAGGAAGGCCAATTGCATCCTGGGCTGCATCAAGAGAACTGTGGCCAGCAGATGTAGAGAGGTGATTCTACTGCCCTACTCTGCTCTGGTGAGATGGTAGGGATTGGAAGGGACCTAGAAGATCATCTAGTCCAACCCCCCTGCCAGAGCAGGATCACCTAGACTAAGTCACACAGGAACACATCCAGGCAGGTCTTGAATGTCTCCAGAGAAGGAGACTCCACAATCTCCCTGGGCAGCCCATTCCAGAGCTCTGTCACCCTCACTGTGACCTTCCAGTACCTGAAGGGGGCTTACAGGAAGGCTGGAGAGGACTGTTTATGAGGACCTTTAGTAAAAGGACAAGGGGTAATGGATTTAAATTAGAGAAGAGGAGATATCAATATCAGGAAGAAGTTCTTTACCTTGAGTGTGGTAGAACAGTGGAACAGGCTCCCCAGGGAGATGGTTGCGGCCCCAAGGTGAAGTTGGACAAGGCTCTGAGCAGCCTGGTCTAGTTGAGAGTATCCCTGCTCACTGCAGGGGGGCTGGACTAGACAATCTTTGGAGGTCCCTTCCAGCCCTAGCCATTCTCTAACTTCCATTTCATATTGGAGTATAATGGGTTGGTTGGAATGAAAGGAATGTAGCAAGTTTGCTCATTTTAATATCAGTAAATGAACACCAGGTCATGCTGATTTAACAAAGAAAACTGCTTGAGAATGTAACTAGTAAATATGGAAATAAACAGGGTTGTCAGCCAGTTGAGACATCTCCGCAAGGAAGTGGGTCAGGCAGCACCGAAACATATGGGATTAGTCTTATGCATGAGATATTTATAATCAAGTAAGAGACAAGCTTCACAGTACCTCCCAAGTTCACCAAGGATTGCAGTATGACTGGAACTGACACGCTGATTCTTAACAGGTGGATAATACACAGTTCATCAAAATACAGCAACTACAGATAAGTTTGGGGAGACTGAATGAAGACCTAAATGGTGTGATTTTTTTTTTTTTCAAGCTGCTGAATACTCACAGATGTCCTGAGAGTCAATGATGTTGAAAAACTTGGATCAGATAATGAAGGCACATGGTTTTACAGGCAGAGGAGTGGATGCCAGATCCAAATTTGTCTGCTACTTCTGATGACACATTTGGAATACAAAAAATACTCAGGGGGCACTCCCTTGCAGACACCTAAAAAGATTTTCACTTGAGAGTACGTCAGATTTTCTGCCCAGGTCCACTTTTTCTAGTCATCCTTCCTATGGTTTATTTTCTTTTACATCAACAGCTTTAAAATCAGAGCACATTTTTCTCATTTAAATTCTTATCCAGTGTGGAATTGCTGCAAAACTCATTTTTAAAGGTCATGGTTTATCAGAATAGCATCATGCGGACACAGTCAGACATGAGGTATCCATGAGGAAGCATCATTCAGGAAAGGTGAAGGTGTCCATTTGAAGGTGTCCTGACATAATAATCCCATATAGAGATCAACTAATGCTCATGTAGTGGAAGCCATGAAATTGCACATATATGACAGGGCCTATGGCTCAAAACAAGATCTGTTTTAGTGCTGAAATGCTTTTTAGTAAATAAAGCCAAAACCTAAAAAATAAAACTGAGGGGCATGGGAGGAGAATAAACAATGTTTATTTGCAGCTAGAAGACCACAAACAGAGGACTTGTATTCAGGCACCAAAAAAGGAATAGAAGAAATTCTAGGTGATAAATAAGAAAATTAATGTGATTGATTCCTTTTTGTGTCATTTTGTGGCACAGCAATAGGCATATCTACTAGGCTCATCACCCAACAGGATGACTGGTAGCTGGTGTGCCAATTTGGAATCTGAGAGCTCATGCTGTCAGTATAAATCCCTGTGCAAATGGTCAATGCTGTTCCTAATGCCCGTCAATATCTGGCAAGTTTTGTTCAGATGTTGAGATAGTGATATGAATATCTGAGAATCTCTTTAGGACGCCCTCACTTAGAGAGCAATAAAGTGTGGAATAATAGCATACCTTACCTGCAGGCATGCCTGAGCAGATGACTCACACTGCCTGGAAGGAATGGTGTTTCCTTTTGTAGAATAAAATACCACTGATGGAGATAAACTTCTGGTTTGGTTTTGTGTCCGGAGCTCTTCTGTACTCCTGAAACACTATTCCTTGGCCTATTGACACTATTAACAGTGTTCTCATATAATTCACAAGGAAGATTATCTAAAGATAAAAAATAGCATTCCCATTCAAGATAATTTTTTAAGAGTTTGTCTTTCTCAGAGACAATCTTAATCTAAAGGATAGTATGAATGCTTTGAGAGATATCCAAATAAATTCAGCTTCCAAGAGAAAAATTCCTTGGTATCAACATAGCATGAATAAAAAGTCTGGGGAAGAGGGGGAGCCCCATTAGAAGAGTTTGATTTTAATAAGAGAATGATTAAGTTAATTAAAGCTCAGTGCCTGTGAACAGAGAGAAGAGGAGACCACTTTGGGGTTTTCCTTTTGCTTTGCTCCAGCTGTTCCTATCTCCAAGCCAAATACACAAGCCAAAATGATACAAGCTGGCAGCTTTTTATAGCAAGGGGATCATCTGTTAAATGTTTAGGTTGGGTTTGTTTTGCCATAAGAAGATGAAGAGTATAGTTTCAAAGTTTTCAGCGGGAATGTAGCCAAGCAGTTCTTACTGCTTTTTTAGCCTCTCTTTTCATATTCCTACCCATAAATTATACAATGAAATCCCCCTCCCTCAGAGCACCTTTCATGTCTGGATTAATCATCAGTTTCTCCTTTGCCTGTACCAACTTTAACCTTTTTGAGCATTATGTGAGTTCTGTGCTTTCATTAATAAGGTGATTATGCATTTAAAAAAAAAAAGAAAAAGTTTGTGTCCTAGAAAATAGTCATTTATGCATGCAAATTAGTTAATAACTGGTTAGTTCCTTAAAGATTATAAGTCCCAAATTCAGTGAGAACATAACAAATCTTTCACTATTTCACCTAATATTAATATTTCGAGACCATTTACTTTCCAAAAACTCAGTACAGGAGCCTCAAAGTACAGGGTTTACCTCTTGTCCAAAGCCTAGACTGGCTAAACTAGTGAATTTGCATTTAGGCCCGAACTCTCCCAGACATTCTTTCTGACTTTCTGCTTGTTCTCAAACTTGTCTTGTTTCTGAAATAAGTTCTTTGGAGAACTAGCTCACTCTAGGTCTCGTTCCTGTGGATAGTGAGAATATAACACACATGACACTCTCTCACCACCAAGTCAGGTAGTCACATACTGTCCCTTTAACTAAATCATGCCACAAACAGGTTGACATTGTTTGGAAGCTTCGAATTACTCTATATTTGAGATCCATTTCTCCAAAGTGTTGAAAATTTCTTGAAGAAGGCTGAAATGTGCTGAGACTTACTTAAGAGAAAGAGAATTAATGTGTTTAGTCTCATCCTGCATTCCCTTGGTCCCATAAACTAACTTGATGCTAAAAGAAATTCTTGATGTCAACATGTTTGTTGTACATCTGCTAGTTGAATGATTTGTGTTTGAAGGTACAGCCCATTGGAATAATTTCTCTCAGCAGCTGTTGGAGGCTATAAGATAGTGTCTTAGCACTTGAAACTCTTAAGATACTTGTGTGTATGAGAATGAGATGAATCAGCAGGAAAGGCACACATGAGAAACTGAGGTTCTGACTGTGTATTCCAACTTATGATGGAATTGTCTTGGTCAAACAAAGCATAGATGAAGAGGAATATTTACTGATAAGATACAGCAGAACAGACCTGATTTACCTTACATACTTTGAAGTGAAACATCAGCAAATCCACACAAACCATTCAACTAACAGCTGTACAACAAACATATTAATTTGTTTAGGGTGGTAAGAACTGCACAGTGAAATACCTATTGTTGACTATGAGTATTAGTTAATAACAGGAAAAAGGAGAATCAAGAACTCTACCAAATTATCTTCCTGACAGTCCTCAGCTCCAATAGAACTCAACAAAGTGAAGAATAAATCTCAGACTAAGAAGTTGGTGGGAGGTATCTAGAGGGATGAGATGATTCCAAAAGGAATTCCAAATTTTTGTACACTGAGCTATAAAAAATCTAGCTAGCAGATTAGTTTGCAGTATGACACAAAAATTAAAAAAAAACACACAAAAAAACCACCAAAAAAACAACTCAAGCAATTTCTCATTGCCTCTTTAAATATCAGAGTTGCTTAGAGACATGGTTTAGTCCTTTTTTAAAGAGCTAGGAATAAGGTCGGGCTTAATGATCTTGAAGGTCTCTTCCAGCAAAAACAATTCTATAATTCTATGAGTATCAATTGATGCTACAACCCCACAGCTGATGCTCATTTTTTCCAAGACTGCCCTTGACAGGGTGTATTCAGTTTACTTGAAGTAAGAGAAGACAGTTATTGATATAAAGGACTGTATTTACAGACTTTTAGCCATGGCTCCTCCAAATGGTTGTCTATTTCTATTCAGAATGAAAAACCAAAAAAGAAAAATCTGTGAGAATGCAGGTTATCAAGACTTTGGTTACGAAGAAAATGTGTCATGAGGGAGCAGTGCAATCAGCCTGAAAGTATTCAAGTTCCAGAGTTAGAGTGCTATATGTGAATTGGTTAAAACACTGACCAAGGAAGCAGAGAAGGTCATGAGGACCCAGAGCCAGTTATAAGGATTCAGAGTGGGGTATTTTCTTGCTTTGTGACCTTGTGCTTCCCAGTCTTTATTTGCTATTAAGTCTTTTTTTGATAGGCAATGGCTTTCACTGTTCACATCAGAGAGCACCAAGCACAATGGAGTTCCTCTTTCACATGTGCTATTTTAACAGCGCTATAAGGAGTAAGAAGCTTCAAGTCCTCTTATATGTCCTACATCCAAATCAGAAATATATCAGTGAAAGTTATACAAAAAGCCTGTCCTGACATTGCTCACAATATATGTTTCCTGGAGAAAGAAATAAAGATGTCGTATGAGTATCTTTCATCAATGTCAAATTCCCTTGCACTAAATTCATAACTTACAGCATATTGCTTCAAAATACCTACCTGAACTCAGTTTGACTTTCCACAGTAAAATCAATGGAACACTTCTGACCTCTAACATTGGCTTCCTAGAGTGAACTATTGGTTCTAGCATTATGGCTAGGTTTTCACTTTTTAAATTATGGACCCTTCTTTAAAGACTAGAAGGTTTTACATTTGTACTAGTGGCCAAAGACAAGGGCAGGACAAAAAAGAACACTTTGTCTGGAACCTGGGCTGTCTATGACTGATGTCTCATAACTCTGACTTAATATTATATATATTCATATCTGTAATTATAATATTATTCAAAAACTTTAGAGTTCAATTGAATTCACCTTTGCCTTGCCATTTGTGAAGAGCTTTTCTGGTTAATACTGTGCAATTGAAGACAGACATTCCTTCTCCCCACTTCTCTGCACTAAGAGGACTGTTGGTGGTTGTTTCTTTTTTAATATTTTAACTAAATATTTTGGAGCTTTGTACAAGTGATCCCAAACGCTAGAGATAAAAAACTCCAGAGCCAGCAGTGTAGAATATACCAATTCAAGGCAATTTGCTTTCAAAAAATTATTAACTCTGGACAAACACAAAGAACATGAAAGTTCTTCTTCAGCTTCCCACCTTCCTTTCCCTCAGGCTATTGACTGGCTGCATCACATTCCAGGTAACATCTCTTGTACCTGACTAAACTATGACCAAATATTTTAATCCTTCAGATCTTCAAGTTCCTTCCCAAAGCTTTTTGGACATACAAATCTCAGATTGTTTGTCCTGTTACACTACAACTTGTATTTCAGATCACACTCTCAACTGATCTCACAAGTTAATAAAAGGTTATTAAATGGACAAATTTAATGCAGAATTAATTATACCCACTCTAAGGGACAGAACTTGGATCTTCCTGGTTCCTTCAACATTTAGGTCCTTTAGGAAATACTTGCTCTTCCTGGTCAAACAAGCACTCCACAGGCATTGTACATTTTGCTAGTCACAATGTGGAATATATGAGGTTTTCAAAACTTACATGAACAACAGCAGTAGGTACTGTGCTTCATCCCCTAGAAATTTTATCATCCTAGGACTAAATCAGACATCAGTTTTTGTCAGAAGTAATGGATTATGCCCAATGAACCCCTTTGCTAGAATGGTTTCCATGGAACATGTGGAGCTCATTTACAGTAATGCAGATGAAGCTGTGATGAATAGGTAATTCTTGATCAAATGAGCCTCTGTAGATTTCTCTCCATAAAAACGTGGTGTTGGTCAATTCATCAACTAAATAGAGTTAATGTAGTGTCCTCTCTGACGAGGTGAGAGAATGAAAAGCAGTTGTTACCTTCCTTCTCAAGATGCACATCTGCTCAACTCAATGTACTTGGAAGAACACACTTTAATCTCTTGGTGGGTCTTACAATATTATTACAGATCTTATACCTGGGCTGTAATTTCTATGCCCTCCACTGGCAGAAACCAATGTTTCATCAACCAAACCCTTCTTTTTATTCCCATTGCACATATTTTGTGTTTGTAAAGTGAACACAAGGTAGAGATCAGACAATAATCTTGCAAGTTGAAAGACTTGAATCCTATTCTGCATTCTGACACTAGTTTACCTCCTGCAAGTTGTTCTTGTTCCTTAGCCACTCTTGTCAATACTCCTATACAAGTCAGCTTCTGGGCACAAAGCTGACAGTAAGCCTGTCCAGCACTCTAAACCCACACAGACAGACTGTGAATATTTGTGAAATTTGGACACCCCAGTTCAGGAAAGACAGAGATTTACTGGAGAGGGTCCAGCGCAGGGCTGCGAAGATGATTAGGGGAGTGGAGCATCTCCCTTATGAGGAGAGGCTGAGAGAGCTGGGGCTCTTTAGCCTGGAGAAG
>JAOEGS010021461.1:45014-56866 GCA_025447755.1 Corythornis vintsioides | reverse complement strand
CAGGACAAGAGGCAATGGGTGCAAGTTGGAGCACAAGAGGTTTAAGGTCAACACAAGGAAGAACTTTTTCTCAGTGAAGGTGACAGAGCTCTGGAATGGGCTGCCCAGGTGGTTTGTAGAGTCTCCTTCTCTGGAGACACTTAAGACCTGCCTGGATCTGTTCCTGGGTGACTTGGTTTAGGTGATCCTGCTGTGGCAGGAGGGTTGGACTAGATGATCTTCAAGGTCCCTTCCAACCCCTAACATCCTGTGCTTGTGTGATTCTGTGAATTACTGGAAAAATGACAGAATTCATTAAACATTGGTGAGAGCGATTTAGAATTGTAGGATCATAGAATGAGTTCGGTTCGGAGGGACATTTAATGGTCATTCGGTCCAACCCATCTGCAGTGAGCAGGGACATCTGCAACTAAAGCAGGTTGTTCAGACCTGGAGTTAGTTCCCACCTTCTATATCTATGACCAAGGACAGACTTAAACTGATGTAAACAGTTCCACTTTCTAGTATCATTTCAGTTATGACATATTAGCATGTGCTTTACATGTATGGCCCTTCCTTAGCATGAATAATTCCATCAGTTTAATGACACAGGAAAAGGGAAGATCATAGAATCACAGAATGCCTGGGGTTGGAAGGGACTTCTAAAGATCAACTCCGACATCCCTGCCAAAGCAGGATCACCCAGAGCAATGTTGCACAGGAACGGATCCAGATGGATTTTGAAAGTCTCCAGAGAACAATGCTCCACAACCTTTCTGGGCAGCCTGTTCCAGTGCTCTGTCACCGTCATAGTAGAGACATTCCTCCTCATGTTGAGGCAGATGTCCACATGCAACCTGCTACTTGATTTTTAACAGTCACACATTCATATATTTTAGAAATTCAACTAATTTTACATCCTTACTCTGGAAAAGATCTGTCTTTGTTTATTTATCACTGGCCAAAGCCACGTTGGATGGAGCAACCTGGTCTAGTGGAAGGTGTTCCTACTTATGGTAGAGCAACTGGAACTGGATGATCTTTAAGGTCCCTTCCAACCCAAACCTTTCCAAGATTCTATGACAAGTTATGTGCAGATTTTCAGTCCAAATCCTATTTAGATCAGGATGAAAAACAGAGACACATAAAGAAAGATTAGTTCACATTTTAAAGTTATATTAAAGTCTTATTACTACTGACAAAAAGCTAGGGAACTGACAACTAAGAGCTGACACTCTTAGTTGTCAGTTCTGTCAGGTTTTATTTTGTGTGTGTGCATATGTGTGCATGGGAGTGTGACTTTTTCTTTCTGGGCTTCTTTAATGTTAATTTTAAAAAGGGACTCATATGCTGGAACAAACTTGAGAGACAAGAACATGAACATAAACAGACAGTGTCCTTATAAAGAATAAAGGCAACACCAGTAGGCACCATCCGCTGATATTATTTTGACATGGTATTATGCATCTATCTCCCAGGGCTTCTTAACATGACCTTTTTAACCACAGCACCAAAAACTTTCTCTTGCATTTCCCTGCTCCATTGGTACAATGCCATTCTGCCTCCACCCCATTCCACTTTGGTTAATGGGGCTTTTTCTGAGCAGAGTGGTTACAAACCACAGGCACATCATGAGACTGAGACAGCACAGAACGATCTTCATTTCTTTGTAAGAAGATCCCCACCAAATGGCCTCATAGTGCTTTACAAGTACTAATTCATTAAGCATCAGAGGAGACTCTAATAATAAAGGGGTTATTTTGTACAGGTTACTTGCACTGCCCCACTAATGTAATTCCTCCCCCAGTGGGTGTCTACACTCACCAGAGAAGGTGATGTTCCCACTGGCATGGTGGGAGCTGTAAGGGCAGGGCATAAACCCAGCATTGCCTCCTCTAGCAAAAAGAGGGTAACCTAGGCTGCCTGGGTATCTGTGGATAGGAAGATTTAACTAAAGCATAGATTTGAAAGTGAATAAAGCCGAGAAGAGGATTGGCAGACTTGAAGTAATTAAACATCTCTGCTTATTCTTTCTGTATCTTTTTCTACTCTGCTGATCTTTTTTTCTGATATTCCCAGGTTTAGAATTGAAAACAAGGTAGGATTTAACTGTTTCACAAGTGTTGTACAGCAAACAGCAGGCAAGGATTGATCTGCAAGTTCAACTTACTCCTTCCTTCCTCCTTTTCTGGAAAATATATTGATTCTTAATGCCATTGTGTTTGCTACAGAGTAATTTAATTTGTTTTACGTGGCCACCACTAGGATTCTTTCAGTCTTGCTTATTTTACACTTATCTGTATCCACTTGAATAGCATGGATTTGAAACTTTATTCTCTAGACAATTTAGTTTGCATGCTATTTTCTGTCCATGTTTTAACCGATAGATCCTTTTTTATTATATCTGAGCCTTTACTGACATTTATAATATATTCCAATATGCTTTCACGTATTAATTAAGATGTGAGGGATTTCTTTTCACTTTTTATATGTGGCACAAAAGTGGCCCTTGAATTAGAGATGATGAGTGACATACAGTAGTATGTTTCAGGAAGCTAAAGGTTTCAGTAACAAATATCCTGGTTTTAACTAATATGCCTTCTACATCTATAAATATCTGTATCTTCTTTCGTTTTTCCAGAGATCAACATTAAGGACACTGTGATATTTTAAATGTGCTTAGCTTCATTCATGTCCATATTTTTTACAAAGTGTTTAAAATTTTCTCATCCATCTCACAGATTTCCTGAAGTCTGTCCCAAGGTACTTCAAAATGATGGTTTTTTTACATCCTGACTCTCAGAGTCTATTTAAAGACATGGCAATTACCTTACAATTCATCTATCAGACTTACTCATACACTCATGCTTATAGAAAACAAGAAAAGTACCTGAAGTCCTGCCAGAGTACCTTATAAGTCTAGGTCTGCCTTTCATAAAGTTACAGTGGAACTAGAAACATCCAGAGTAAAGTATGCCAGTAATCTGTATACAGGGGGTATAGTCAATTTAGCAGCTACTTGACAAAAATGGAGCTTGGATGTAAAAAAGGCATAAATGACTACCCTATAATAACATCTTCAGACAAAATAGAAAGCTAGCTTTTCAACATGGGTTTCCCATCTTGTAAAATAAATAAATATTTCATTAAAAAACCACAACCAAACAACCAAACAAAAAACCAAACCAAACAACAACACCAAAAAAAAACCAAACACAAAACCAAAAACAACTCACACACACACAGAAAAAACCAACCCACAACGACAAAAAAAACCCACACCAAACCACCCACCAAAAAATTCCAACAACCCAATGCAAAAACAATTTGCAGAATACAATTACTTTTGACTGGAAAGGAAGTGACAAAAATATCTTCATGTCTACTTTTCAGGAATCCAAAAGGTAATTGAAAAACAAACTAATACAACTTTTTAATAATTCAAAGACTGAAGTAGCTCTTCAGTCTTTTCAGAGTAATTTTAGTAATACGTTTTCAACTAGTTTTTCCTGTTTCTCTATGCATTATTCTTGAGTAAATCAGTGCTTTCTCAAGTATGTTGCTAATTTAAAATTACTGCTCCATTATAGTCCTTGCGTATATCCCATAATATGTTTCTATTCTTACAGAGGGTCGCTATTAGTCTTGGAATCATATTTTATCTCCCCTAAAAGTTTATTAATGTATATTTAATTCAGAAACATTCTTTCTTCTCAGCTACCTATCTTTTAAGAGGAAATCCAAATGGACTATCTGATCAAATTCACATTAAATATTAGTTTATTTTCCCAGAATTTATGATAATTTTTTCAGTGTGTTCAAAAATATTTCATTGCATTTAAAGAAGTAAGCAGTGCATTTTTTACTATTTCATGGGTGAAAGATTGATTTTAAGTGATTTCACTGAAACTGGTGTTATTCAGTGATACTGAATGTTTGTTAGTCTAGCATACAGTATATAATGTAGTGCACCCTATACTTGAAGACGGTTTCAAGCAATACTTATGCAGTTTTGTGAGGATCGTGAAATAATTTCATGTAGGTTACAGAAGCAGTCAGGGTGATATATTGCTTCTTTATCTGTCCAGGACCATGTGAGTGCAACAGAGTGGCTTACTTCTTCCATGTCAATCCTTTTAGAATCTGCCTTGCTAACTATGTCTTGTTATTTCATCATGATCAGTGGCATTTATTCACTGTTTAAAGCTGGTCTGAGTGGCACTTTAAAATAAGTGTCATCTCTATGCTGTGGTAGAAATATGGCTGAGACTTCTCATCTGTGAAAATCTTTCATATTTCTAAGTGTGTCCTTGTTCATACCTGAAATGAAAATGAAACCTTTCATCAGTCACTGGTTGTTGTTTGTTTTCTTTCTTAAAACAGGGGAAATGTATTAAAGTTTCTAGCTACAAACAGAAAGCTTCAGGTCTGACTTGAGAAGAGTTGTCAAAATGTCCAGAGATGCATCACCTAGTAGCTAATACACCCTGCTGAGGATGTGAGATCAATTCCAGACCTTTTTCCTAAATCAAAGCAGTATTAAATCTAGTTAACATTTGAAGCTGGATCCCTTGTGTCTCAGATATTTTTAACTGCCAGAAGCAGTTCAGTCTTTAATAATAATTTTACAGGTGTTTAGTCAACAAAAAAAACCAAAAATACAAGGCCAATCAGCACTACACTCAAGTGGAGCACCTAGGAAGTAGTTACATCCATTCCCTCACTAAATAAAGGTACATAGCACCTTCTACAAAATACTGAGAATTCATACATTTGGAGCTCTATAAAGACAGCCAAAATCTACTTGTCATTTTCAGAGTGACAAATAAGGATCAGACAGGATGAGAATTCACTGTTTTCAGAAGTTTTTTGTGAAGATATGAACATCTCTCTTTTTCTTGATCCCTCTCTTTTTATCTCCTAAAAAAAAAAAAAAGGCACAAAATTCTTTGATGTATGGCTTCAAAATCAAAATAAAACTGCAGAAATACCTAAGAAAAGGAAAAGAACTAAGACCATAGGTCACTTTATGAATCTTCTTTTAGTTAAAACAAAAGCAGAATGCTCAAAAAGGCACATGTTTATTTGGCACTAGTGTGTTGTGTGTTTTGGAGCTATCAAAGAACACAGTTTTCTTCCAGAGATAAGTTTTGAGTCCAGGCATAAATTACTCAATTTACCTAACTCTGAGTTAATGATTGATTGTGAGTTGTTTTGAGTTTTTTTTGTCCTAAGTGAACAGCAGTGTGACTATGTCAACCTTTTCTGGAAATCAAAATTGTTCTTTCTCCCTGATTACTTTAATACTTCTCCCTCTGCTGTCCCTCACTCATCTTTGTTGTATCTTCTCTTTTTATTCTGCGTGTAACAGTCATTGGAAGACCTGCACTCTATCCGGGGAGAACTGTTAAAAGTATTAACTTCTTTGCACAGCTGTGTGGTCAGAGGTGTAAAATGGTTCATAAATCCCCAGAGCAGACACACACAGACTATTGCTTTAGCACGAAGTCCTGTAAAAAATAGCATGAGGCAGAACAGCCATAGGAGGGCACAAATAGTATCAAGAGGATCTGCAGTGTAACAAGTTCAAGTCATAAAGGTCACGTCAATTCAAGCAAGATGCATAAATCTTGCTCTTAGAAAGTAACAAGCTGGGTTGTTTGGTATCCTGGGGTTTAGTGTTGATTTGACTGGTAATAGTCAGACAGGTTTCCAAAAAAATCAACTTCTGTCAGAAAAAATGACAGTCCATTGAAAGTGAAATGTTTTGCAGAAATGTGCCAAGAAAATAATTCTGCCAACAAAACTCGACAGTTCTCTCATCTCACCTTTTCACTCATCCACCCTGCTTCTCAGATCCTCCCTGAAGAACAGACACACATCTCAGATCAGACTTCTGGGATAACTGTTTCATGGAATTTCTGTCCACCTTTTATGCTTAGGCAACTAACTAGGCTTTATCAGCACTGAGAAGAATTTATTAGACAGAGTTTGCAGTCTTGCTGCCAAAGTGTTCAGAGCCCAAGTCTGGGATGGGGTCCAGCTCCTACAAGCCATAATCCAGAATGAATGGTGAGGAACCCAGTGCTTTCATTGCTCAGTCTCCCTTCCCGCCTAGGGCATATGACCATAGCAGCTTGGGGAGACAGTTACCCAGAAGGTACAGCAGACATCTGTCCCTGTAGCTTCAAGTTAGAGCACCAGGAAGTTGACCAGAAATAGTCTCAGTTTGAGTCAGTAGGCTTCAAGGATTTAGAGAAGCAGATTTTATTTTAGGTATATGATTTTGTAGCATTTCTGAAACAAAAATACGTCTAAATTTTATTTCAACAAACACCTTCACAGTTTTGGTCTTTTTCACTTTTAGAAGATGAAAAATTTTCATATAATGTAAACTCTATGAAGAACAGGAATGTAGTTTTCTGACCTACTGTAGTCTTTTCTAAAGGGATAGCTCAATAGGTTGTAGAAATAATTCATTTCTTTAATGCTTTATTGCTACCTCCCAGCCCACTTACAGTTGCTAAGGAAATAAAAACTCATGCTAGAATGAATCCATGCAAATAAATACTACTACTACAAACACAAGACCAGGTTCTTTTCTTCTTACACCAGTGAGACTGTCCTAAGCCAGTCCTCAGACAGTAACCATGCGAGATGAAGATGTGACTTGCATCAGTTCTCCTGCTTCCTTCCACCCATATCAAAAAAAGTGTATGATTTACTGAACAGAAGCTGATTTGCATTCTCATCACTAGCACTAGAAACATAATAAACTGTACAGACTTCAAGAGCTTTATCCCACAGTCCAGATTCAAGGAAATCCCCGGTATAGAGGATTCTGTAAAAGGGTGAAGTGGTAGCTTTTTCTATATAATATAGAATATAATACAATTGTATTCTCCACTTAAACAAGCCTTGTGCAGTGAAAGTTGAAAGGGAACAGGAAACATGATCTACAACCCTGCCACATATCATTAAGCATCTTAAAACCACATGCATGCTTCACAGAAGCCTCTGCATCAGACATATTGCAAAGTTTTGCATTTCAATGGGAAAGTAAGGCAAAGAGTTGCAAAGTGTTCACAGGAAGCCACTTAGAAAAGACATTTGAAAAGTGTCTGGACTAGACAAACACCTGGAGGATTCCTGATTTCATTTCTGACTATATTACATTATTTTACTTTACTTTTATAACTGCTAATCCTTGAGGAAAAGGCAATATGATTCTACAATCATGCATATATATCACTACTGAAGCCCTTTTGTTCCCCCATCTGTCTGCTTGTCCCCAGATTCTCTGAATCATTCACTTCGCCTTTGACTCTCAGATTTAGGTTTCAGGACATGCAATAGAGTGGGAGACATTTTTAAGTACTGAGGGAACACAAAAAAGGTATTGATTATCTATTAAGGTTCTGCAACATTCTACTGGATTCAAATCAGAGAAAAGGGTTTGGCTGAAATAAGATTTCTCACTTTACCCTTTTATCTTTTTCCTAGCTAGCAAAGCTTTACTACCCAAATTACTTTGCATTAGCTACTTCCGTCACAGTCTTCATTATGCTCAGTTTAATCACAGCCTTGATACTTGAAGGTTTCATTTGAAAAAATACAGAGGGGAAACTCTGCCAGTAAGAACTGCATTAGGCTTAAGATGACTAGAAAATCCAGATTAAAAGAATCTGTCAAAAATGCTTAAAGTGTCAATTACTTTTTTTGTCAACATTTGCTTTCTCCAGAAAGAAAGTATCTTTCTCCAGAAGAGTGTTAATTCTTTTCAGAAGATATTAACTTTTTGAACAAATACATTATTGACATTTGGAGTAGCTTTAAGTACACCATCCACACAGTATTTGAATAGAGGTTCTTTCTAGACCTGGAACCTCTTCAGACCTAGAGTGTGTCTTCAAATTATATAATTTTCACCATCAATATACAGCATTTTGTAACTGATAGGCAACAGTTCTGTTTAATTTCAAATCATTTTATTATTGCTTGAGACTTGGGGTCTTCTCAACTTTGTCACTTGTGAAAGATGCCAAAGAATATTACAACAGTTATTCGTTGGTAACTATTATTCAAATGTTCAACAACAACCAATCCCATTACGGCAACATGTAGGAACACAGTCTCAGTCTAGTTGTATAGTCCGTATAAGAAAGATAAACTCAACCAGAAACTTCATCTATGAATTCCCTACATAAAAACATCTGTGAAATATACCCAGCAGCTCCTTCTGACAAACAGAATACAAATATTTCACAACTTGTTTTCAGGGAATTTGAAGTAAAGTTTGTATTGCCACAAAGCAGAAATATGATGATGGTGATATACATAGTATACATATGGTCTTAATGTTAGCAGTTTCATTATTTATTATTTTCTCATATGGACATACAACAGGGAACTATATAATTTCTTCTTCTGCCTTGCTACTAAAGGTGAAGGTGCCCTAATGGAATTGACTTGTTCAGTCGGGTGGTAAAAGGTTAATTAGTTTTCCTAAAAGATTCATCCATTTAATTATAAGTGACTGAATTTATTACAGGGTGCTGAAAAACCTCACTGTGACATGTTTTCAATTAGCAAGTCATGTCTTTGGAAAACTGCACAAAGTAATATTATGATTTCCTGGGTATACTGTTCCACATGTCTCCCCATAGTTAAGAGAAATAAGGAAATATTATCTGGATAAAAGATGAGATAATACTGTTTTGGTGCAACCTGAGCAGAATCCACATTTGTACATCTAATTATAATCAGAATTATAAAAATCTAATCCAACAGTTTTCCTGAACTCCTCGTCTCTGTCGTAGCAGTGTTCCTGCTGACGACATCTTAAAAGAAAAACAATCTGACTCAGAGAAAGGAACTACAAAGATGAAACAGAAAAAAAAATAAATAAAAAAAGAAAGAAAAGAAGAAAAGTTATAGCAATTCATAAAACATAGATATTAACAATTACAGAACATTTATAGGGTAAGGAAACAGATACCAAGAGAATAAGAGTAGCCTAAGAAAATTAGCAGATAAGGAAGATCTTTGAACAACAAAAAGAAAGTGAACGTGGTCCAGACTTATTCCTACCTGGAAAAAAATTAATCCACTGACAAAAAGGTTCAAGAGACATATGAACTCAATAACTATTTCTATCATCTGCAGGTAATGCATTTTCAGCACCTGATGTTCTTGCAGTACCTTCCTTTCCATCATCAGTGTAAGAGGATGTGAAGAGGTACTGCTACTAAATGCATTTAAATCAGTAGACCTATATAGTCAGTACATACAGGCTTTGAAAACTAAGTTCTGTTCGATGTAAATGTTGATTTAAATGTGTCTTGGAAAAACAGCAGATTTCCAGAGGATGCTTAAACAAAATGACCTGAGTTATTGTCAGTCTGACACTGATCACAAAAACAGCCTCATAGAAGACTGAGAGAGGGTTAGATTAAAACAGAATTAAAGGAGGGAAATATAATTAACGCCAAGAAATGTGATCTTATAAAAACAGTTCTTATCATGATAACATCAGAACTTTGAAAAAATTAAAAGCTTATAAATATATATTAGTTAAGATGTATTTAATTTTGAGTTCAAAAGGTACCATATGACATAGAAGCTTTAAAATAAAATTACTGCTATATGAAATCAAGAAGGTATATATTACATCTTCAAAAGGTGCTTATGAAGTACATTTCTGTAAAAGACCAGCAATCAGTGCCATCCAGTCAGGACTCATTCTTTTTTCCTGATTTAACTGCCCAATGTAGTTGCAGACTCTGAAAGTCTTATGATTATGGAGATGGGAGTAAACTGAGGGAAGAACCATTTTATAAACACCCTATTACTTATAAGTTTTCCTTAAACATTTTTTGTTGACCACTGTTGGAGATAAGGCATCAATGAGTCATTTATTTTCTCATTACCATTGTCTCAGTAGTAAATACAAAATTACAAATATTCAGGTTTTCAGATAACACAAACATTAGGGAAGTGAAATAAAAATGTCTAATCACACCATTGTACATATAAATCAAATACATCAAGCAGCTTCATCGCCTCTGTGTATGCTAAGCAGTCTTACGGCACTGCCTACAAGGCCATGTCCAGATCTGGGTGCTGTAAGGATGTAGGTATGGAAGAATTAGAGGAAGCTCAAAGGCTAACCACCAGAGTGGTTACAGAAATGAAAATATGCTCTTCTAAAAGCAATTCCAAGAGTTCATAGAAAAAGAAACTTTACTGCATAGCAGTCTGTTAGTATTGTCTTCCATCAGAAAAAAGGACTACTGGGAAAGAGATGTGGAGGATTTTCTGACCCATAATGGACATGTGAGCAACCCTGCCTTTGAAGGCCTTGACTACTAGCAGTGCATCAGGCCTTAAGGTCATCAGGCCTCCCATCTCCGGTCATGATACCTGAATCATGGCATTTATTAATTATTGATCTTAAAGATTGTTTTTTCACTATTCCGCTCAACCCTTGAGATACAGAAAGATTTGCATTCCCTTTACCATCCATTAATAAGGCTGAACCAGCCAAATGATATCATTGTGTGGTTCTGCCTCAGGATATGAAAAACTCACCAACCATGTGTCAGATTTTTGTGGCCTGGGCACTGGAATCTGTCAAAAAACAGCTGACCAGGAACTGACTCTTTTACCACTATATGGATGATATCTTAATTGCAGGGGCACATTTAGCAGTCTATAATATACTAACCCTTTTAATGACAGAATTGAGAAAAAGGGGCCTAAAAATAGCCCCAGAAAAAATTCAAAAACAACCCCCTTAAAAATACCTAGGTTGGATCATAAATGGTTCAGCCATACGACCACAAAAAATTGACATAAAAACAGAGATTCAGATGTTAAATGATGTGCAGAAATTGGTAGAAGACATTCAATGGTTACGCACTCTGTCTGGCATTACCAATGATGATATTGAACTGCTTGTACAACTCCTTAGAACTTCTACTTCAGCGAATGAGAAATGAACACTAGGATCACATCAAAGGAAAGCCTTACCTGTTCTAAGTCAAAAAATTAGAGATAGTAATGCATCTTGGGTCACAATTGATTATCCTATTTCTCTCATGATAATCAATTCAGAGGGCGCTCGACATCTCCCATGTCCTATTGTTATGCAGTGGATTCTGGCAAGTAATAATCCGTTAAAAATTATAGAATGGATCCTTTTGCCTATCCAGCCTTGGAAAAGCATTGTTACTAGGGCTGAGTTATTTGCTCAGCTGATCATGAAAGGATGCTCATGACTTCATGATATTGCAGGATCTGACCCGCCCAGAATCTTCTTACCCATAGTGACGCCCTATCTAAAGTGATGCTGCGTCTGTCTGAGGACTTGCAGACCACTTTAGAAGACTTCACAGGGGAACTCAATAACGAATACCCAGCTCACCGGCTACTACTATTGCTTCAGCATCAAACGATCGGTGTCAAACCCTTACGTTCTGAGGTACCAGTAGAAGACCTTACAGTATTTATGGATGCAGGAAAGCGGTCCAAGGCTGCCGCGGTTACCTGGCAAAATGATCATCAGCAGTGGCAACATCATAAGATAAGTGGTGTGGAACAGGACTATTTACGAACTCTGGAGCTTGCTGCAGCATTGTGGGCTTTGCAACATTGGTCGAGGGAACCAATTAATATTGTTTCAGATTCATTATATGTTGTTGGTGTTGTTATGCATATCAAACGTTCAATGGTTAAAGAAGTTAATAACCCTTTATTAACTAGCCGTTTTCAGGAATTGTTATCTGTCGCAACACGGGATGGGGAAACAGTTTGATGCAAACAAAGCTCCAAAGTTTATTGAGAAAAACAGTCCTTTTATATTCTTTTTCTTA
>JAOEGS010021461.1:8689-28510 GCA_025447755.1 Corythornis vintsioides | reverse complement strand
GCTTGTAGAAGGCCTCATCAACTTCCTTATCCTGATCAGGTAGCCTGTAGTAAATACCTACTACAATGTCTGCCATACTAGTCTCTCCCCTTAATCCTTACTCACAAACTTTCAACCTGCTCCTCACTGCCCCCCAGGGAGAGCTCCATACATTCCAATTGCTCTCTCACATAGAGAGCAACTCATTGATGGGAATGGTAGAGCTCGCAATAACTGTCTCCGCTTTGTGTCTCTGCCCAGATCCAGGCTGTGAGTGAAACGTGTTATGGGTGGAATATGGAACAGGCTTTCTGCACATTGTTATCTTTTGGTGTTGGATTATTATTTTAGATATATTTCACTGAGACCTCAGCTAAGTTGAATTATTTGAATTATTTTGCATCTGCTTTAAGCTGAGGATGCATATAGGCAATTACTGCAGAGTAGTTGATGCACAATAACCTGTTAGCTATGATACTTTTTTCATACATCTAAACGATTGTACAATCCTAATAGGAAGCATGATAACCTGAGATAATTCTCAAATGCCATCAGCAAGTGTCTTTCATGGCTCAACTGCCATGCTCTTGCATGTTACCCTAGAAAAACATATCCATGTGTCTAAACCATAAGCAAGACTTTCTTAACCATTAGAGAAATCAGTATTTTAGGAGCAAGCAGAACAGGGTTCAAATATCATATCTTCTTGTGCAAAATGCATGTGTTCCCTTGTCTCTTTATCAGATTCTGAATTTTGGCAACAGACCTTCAAAGCCACTGCTTAGCAAACTATGTTTTTCAGTGTCAGGAGTCAGACTGTTCAATACAGCACTTTCCCTGTATCTCTCTCATCTTACTTACTGTATTTATTATTCATATCATTAAGCTTCCTGTGCAACATGCTGGACTTGCTGCTGTTTCTGGTGCTTTATTTCACTTGTGCTTATTTTTCAATTTATTAAGAAAAGATAAAGAAGCTTTCACTAGTTATATATAACCTTGATAATCCTGATCACTATTCAGGAAATAATAATTTCTATTATTAAACCATGGCAAAGCATTACCATAGATATATTTAATGAGTCTGTAAAATTATCACTCTTCTTGTATTGTTCCAGAGAATCAAAATACCAGAATAACATACTGAACATGAACCTATCACTGTCCAATAGTAAAAAAATGAGGAAAAACATAAGTTTAGGGTAAGTCTACAGTGACACTTCCATATCAAAATATCCAAGATTTTTGCAGTCACTTGTGTACAGATGTCTTGATCTGAAGATTATATCTCTATCTTCAACCTTCATAGCCCTCAGTGGACTTGTTTTCCACAAATAAGTCTCTTTTTTAACCCACTTACCCTTTGGAGACCTGAAAAAATCTGAAGTATAATTTTTTTCAGTTTCATTGCATGTAAAATTGTCTAATTTTCTTTTTTTTCCATTTCTTAATTTAAAAACATCCACCTGATTCTTTCACTTGGATACTACTTCCTCTACATTTTTTGAGAATATATAGAGCTCTATCAAATTCTTTTCTGACTGTTTCTTCTGCAAGCTGAAATTCCTACTGTGTTTAACTTTTATTCACACAGAAGCCTCTATCACAGCTTATTTTTTACTACAACTCAACTGTTTTTTCCTTAAACTACACCCAGACTTGATACAGCATCTTTACTTCACTACTGTCAAGGTTGGAGGCCAAATTTAGTTTTCCCAGAATTCAAGAAACTTGACATGTAGATGTAAGACAAATGTCTTAAACTCATAATTTGGTGAGAAAGCCTTTAAAGAAAAAGACAAATATGTTTATAACATTTTGGCTAAGTGTGCCATGTTCCACTGCAGCAGTTGGTTCACATGAAAATAAAGAAACTTCTAGTAGTGGTTCCAGATAATATTCCTTAAGATAAAGTATTGAAGTGTTTTGTTTTGGTTTGGTTTCGGTTTTGGGTTTTTTTTTAATGTAGAAATCCCTTGTCTAAAGGCATGCATAAAATTAGAATGGAATTATTTCTCAAAACTGCAGATAGAGACTCCACAATAGCATAAAATAAGGGGACTAAAAGAAAAAAAACTCTTTTGCAGTCAGTGCTCTTCTACCATGTTGTAGAGCCACAGCTGAAGTATGTGTGATATAAATAAAACTAAGTTACTTGGAAGATAATAATTTACATGAAGTACGGCACTCCAGCTCTGAGCTAGAGGAGAAAGCTGCAATACACCATCTTGTGCAAGGATTTCTGATGAAGAAGGAGAAATACTGATTTCTCTGATTTATAAAAATCTTTGCTTACATTTAGAGACCAAACAGGGACACAACATTCCAGGAATGGCTCAACTGTGATCAAATGCATATGGAAAGTACTTATCTAGTTAGCTCCTGATACCTCTATTAGGTAATTTCAGGAGTTAATATCCTTATGTGTTAGTATTGATAAAGAAACTATTTCAGGAGCATCCTATACGATTGCATCATGTAGTTCTTTTAAATAGATATTCTTTCCAAACGTAAAAAAAAATTAAAATAAAAATTGAAAACATTTGTATTTTTCTGTATTACTGGAAATTGTTTCCATCTGCTGAAGTTTTTCCCTTTTCTCTATTCACTCTTAGGAAATTGCTAAAGTAAGCCCAAGTGTATAAAGCATCATACTTAATCAGCAGAATTATATTAAGCATTTAAGGAAAAAAAATAGAACAATTAATCAATGATGAAATTTTCAATAGCAATATGGAAGAGGCTGGTGTGCAATAAACTCCATATTCTGTTTGGCAAAACAGAATATGGATTTATGACATATGAGGTTCTGACATGAGAACTGAAGATGTATTTTTTCCCACATTTAATTGTGCAAAAATTAACGTGTTGAAGACAGAATATAAAATGAGTACTTCAAAACTTGGAAACTTAGAATAATGCAGAAATTCAACAGAAAAAAAAGGCAAACTTTGGACTCAAGAGCATTGCTAGATAAAACTCTATCAGGCAGGAAGAGAAGGAGGAAAACTGACACGAACCAAAGTGTGATTTCTTTTTTAATTTAAAATAACTACAGATATCGCTCTATTCTAGGCAGCTTGGGGATTTATGCAGCTACCTATGAAATAATGTAAAATCTTTTTGCAATTGCATTCAATGCACTAAAACTTGGTGCTGAGCCTTCAGATGAAATTAAAAGCCAGGGAAATGTCATTCCAACAGAGATTCTTAAAATTAAAAAAAAAAAAAAAAAAAAGAAAATTCATTTCCTTACTGAGCAATGTTTCTGTAAAACCAGAGAAGTTGTGGAAGCGTGGTATTTTTAACATCTATGATGCCTGTGTTGAGAGTATTAAACTGCAGCACCAATACTGGAAGTAACTTAAGTGTGCACTAAGGGAAAAACAGAGGTACCAACGCACCAAATACAAGGTAGCTATTTCTGACAAAACCTCACTGTGAGGCCATGGAGGCAGTCCGAGTTTGAAAAGGTTATATCCATAAAAGTAGTATCAGACAAAGCAAGGGATACGCATTTCCTGCTTCTAGTTACAAGCTGTCAGCTCTCCCATTGCTGAAAACAAACTATTGTATAGATATGCAAATGGTAGGTTTTATGCTGGGTTTTGGCTGAAGTTTAACCCATAGAGGAGTTAATACTCTGATCCAATTTGTAATGAAGCCTGCTTAGTAATCTGTGCATCATTACCAAATTGCTCAAACACAAAATACTTGTGGAGACAGTCAGAAAAGAAGCCAGAGAAACTTTTCTTTACCACCAGCACTTCAAAGGCATCATATTTTCATGAGACTTAAAGCAATAGAGTTACTCTAAAGCACAGAGAGCACAGACAACGAAGGAATAGTGTAAACAGAGAAAACAAAACAGAGCACACTGGTGCATCAGTCATAACCAGGAAAAACAGGCTGCAAGAAAGAAGAAACTATGAGTAAGGAGAAAAGATGTAAGAACTGAGAGGACTGAAAACAATACTGCCCATCATTGCTTTAGCAGCAAATCCATCTGTCCCTCCTTTCTGATGACAGACCTGACTTCTGAGTCCTGGACAAATCTTGCCCCCATCTTCAATAATATTTATAAAATTATCCTGAACTATTGAATTATTTTCTATCTCAAGCAGGAATTACAGAATTAATACAGAATTGAACTAGTGAATCATGGCTTCTGCTGTGCGAACAATCAGGTCAGATGGACCTAGCAATAATCCCTTCCACCTTTAGTACCCTCAAGACTGCATAGTTCAGCTTCTTCAACAGCCTTAAAATAGGAAAGTTAATTTTCCATTAGATGATGGCTGAGATGCAGACCTACTGATCACACAGGACTCCAAGCTACGCAGCCTCACTGGACTGGGTAAAATACCAGTTTCAGGTAGGGACCACTGAATCTTTAAAGAACTTCTATGTAGTGTGCACCTGCAGGTTCTGATTTTACACTTTACACATTGAGTGCTTAGTTTTCTCATCTTAAATTGTCTTTACACTTCATTAGGAGTGGGGTGGAGGGGTTGGAGGCTTTTTCACCTGATAAAGCCTGTAGTTGTCAGGGCTATCCATCCTATCAGCTCCTTTCTTCTGATGCAAAAAATGGCTCTTAGATCTGTTTAGGTAATTCATAAACATGGGCAAGTTCAAATCACAGGCATCTTTAGTGGTAAATACAAATTGCCAGAGGGAAAAAGGTAATTTCAAATTTAGTTTACATGGGGCAATGATTCTGCAATACATTCCTGGTCTTAAGAGAAAACAGCAGGAAAGGGTTTTGAAGGACAAAATTCCTTCTCCCATTTTCATTTGTTTGTATTTGATTTAGACAATATAGACCAGGCTTGTGTATTTAAGAAATAATGTCAGTTTGCCCTAAAGAGGACAATGCCATTATAAAAGTGGCTGTATTAGCACCTCACATTTTTACTGAATTACAGGAAAAATGATAAACAAAACAAACAAATAAAGACATCTGGGGATAATAGATATTGTACTTTACATGATCAATCTTATATGACCACTCCACTGTAGTATTTTTCAGTAGCTGACATGCTTTCCATTAACCTTTCTTTAACAATTTGATAGTGCAAATATTCATGGCTCTGATTAAGGCATATATAGACTTTGTAAATTTAGCTGAACTATTTCAGTATAAATTTAGCTCCTTGTGTCTCATCCTTCAATCCTTGAATCATTTTTGTGATTTTATTTGTGTTTTTTCTGTTTTATAGTATCACAGAATGTTTAGGGCTGGAAGGGACCTCCAAAGGTCATCTAGTCCAGCCCCCCTGCAGTGAGCAGGGACAGCCTCAACTAGACCAGGCTGCTCAGAGCCTTGGCTAACATCACCATGAATGTCTCCAGGGATGGGGCCTCAACCACCTTCCTGGGGAGCCTATTCCACCATTCTACCACCCTCAAGGTAAAGAACTTCTTCCTGATAATCAAACTAAATCTCTTCTCTCCTCTAGGCTGAACAGCCCCAGCTCCCTCAGCCTGGCCTTGTAGGGGAGTTGTTTCAGTCCTCTGATCACCTTTGTGGCCCTCCTCTGGACCCTCTCCATCAGGTCCATGTCTTCCCTGTGTTGAGGGCTCCAGAGCTGGACACAGTACTCCAGGTGAGGTCTCACCAGAGCAGAGTAGAGGGGCAGAATTACCTCTCTAGATCTTCTGGCCCTACTTCTCTTGATGCAGCCCAGGATGCAATAGGACTTCTTGGCTGCAAGTGCACACTGCAGGCTCATGTCCAGCTTCTCATCCACCAACACCCCCAAGTCCTTTTCTGCAGAGCTGCCTTCCAGCACCTCATCTCCCAGCCTGCATTGATAGTGAGGGTTGTTCTGACTCAGGTGCAGTACCTTGAACTTAGTCTTGTTGAACCTCATGAGGTTCACCTGGGCCCACCTCTCCAGCCTATCCAGGTCCCTCTGGATGACATTCTGTCCCTCCAGCCTTTTGCCAACACCACTGAGCTTGGTGTCATCTGCAAACTTGCTGATGGTGCTCTCAAGCCCATTGTCAATATCATTAATGAAGATATTAAACAGTACAGGTCCCAGTACGGACCCCTGAGGGACACCACTTGTCCCTTATCTCCATCTAAACATAGAGCTATTGACCACCATCCTCTGGATGCAACCAGCCAGCCAGTTTCATATCCACTGAACAGTCCACCCATCAAATCAATATCTCTCCAACTTGGTCAATAGGATTTGTGGGGGACCATGTCAAAAGCTTTGCAGAAGTCCAGATAGATCACATCTATAGGTAGTCCCTTGTTCACGGAGGTAGTCACCTTATTGTAGTGTCACAGTTTAGAGTCAGGGCAACCCCCAGACCGATAACAGATGCTCTCTTTTAACCCCTCTCCCTCCCCAAAGGGGGACAGAAAAGGAAGAAGGGAGAGAGGCAGTGATTAGAAAAAAGGAAACTAGAACAATTTAATGAAAAATGCAAATGAAATGTATACAAATATGTACAAAGCCAGTACTGAACCCAACCCCCTCTGATGGTAATTACGTCACCCTCACTGATGCTGTGGAGGAGCTGGACTCTGGCACCGGGTCTTGGGAGCGAAGAAAAAATAAAAAAAAACAACATGAGAGCCAAAAGCAAAAGGGAGAGAGACTGGAAGCAAAAAGAGGGACGAATCTCCAGACCCCCGAGCTTAATATACTGGCTATGATGTGTATGGGCTGGAATACCCCGTTGGTCAGTCTGGGGTCACCTGTCCTGTCTGCTCCTCCCCGCAGATGCGGTCTTTCAGTTTTCTGCACCCCTCAGTGCAATACACAAATTCTAGCAATGGCCTTGCTCTGCATTTCATCCCTGGTAGTAACTCTAAACATGAGGTGTTATCACTGCTAGAAGAAGACACTGTCTGCAAAACATGCTGCTAACTCCAGAAAGCTCAGCCAGTTAGAAAAACTGAGCTGAAAAAGTAAAATCACTGAACAGAATTTGCTCGGTTTTCACCCAAACCAGGACATGTAGAAAGCCACTAGATTTGTCAGGTAGGACCTGCCCTTGATGAAGCCATGTTGGCTGTCTTTCATCACCCCACTGTCCTCTATTTGCCTTGTTAGACCCTCTAGGAGAATCTGCTCAATGATCTTCCCAGGAACAGAGGTAAGGCTGACAGGGCAATAGTTTTCAGGGCAATAGTTATTTTATTCATAGTTCACTTACTATCACAATAATATTTTCCTTCTTTCTTTCTGACAAGCCATCTAAATCTTTGGGTATCAATAAGCTATTCAGTTTGACCATTCAGACATAACTTTGTCTTTTACTGCCCTGCCAACATACCTCACCCCAGACCCACTTCTATGGTCATAAAGGCTGAACATTCATGGCCACTTAATCATCAGCCTCACCCCTGAAGCTGATGGCAGGGGTGAAAATTAGCATGAATTACCATGGACACTTGCTTGGAAAAAAATATTTTAAAAAAATCTAAAAGATCTGAGAAGAATTTTCAATCAATGTGATTTGAGAATAAGAAAAGAAGCATCTGAAAAACAGCAATGTGTCTAGCTAACGAGAAGAAATAGATCTGCAAGATGTACATTCTCTTCCCACTCTAGAAAATATCTTGATCACTACAGCACCCAAAGGAAATACTACTTTATGAAGGGCATGTTTGAGCCATTGCAACAGTGTTTGGATTTAGAAATACTGAAGCATCGTGTTCCTAGAGAGAACTGAAAATGAAACACTACACTGCATCTGAATTAAAAATGCAATGAAGTTTTGGTCATGTGGAAAAAGTTCAGTATTTCAGCATTTTATAAATCCAGGAACACAAGAAGTACCAGAATTTAGTACAGGACTGAAGCCCTGTATTTTGCTCAGAGCTCTTCTGCCTTGACTAAAAGCCTCCCAGGACCTCATTTCACAGAGTAATTGCACAGACATTAGATCAGCATGCCATCGCTCCACTGGCCTAAACTGAGAATCTGTGATGGAGATGGATTCTGTGAATTTGCTCTTGTACTGGTAGTTCCTGGAAGATGCTCTGGACTTTTTAAGAATACAGGGAAACATTCTTGTCAAAAAATAACATGATGTAGTAAAGGAAATAACATTGTAGAAAAAGGCTTTAAAACAAACTGAAGTTAACCTCTTTAACCTTCTATACCACAACAACCCATGAAACATAAGATTTTATCAGCACTGAAGAAAGAACTGGATATTTACATAGATAATGAGGACATACATATTGCTGACTTGATAGCCTACATAAATTAAGAGACATAGAAACCTTTGTGCCTTTATTGCCAGTTCTGAATATGGGATGCTTCTGCTCTGAAAGACAAGATCTTTACAACTGTCAATCATTCCGACACTTAAACGACTCACTGCAGAATCCTGTATCACAGAGAACAGTCTTAAAAGGGCTGCCAAAATGATCGGGCAATTGTCCTCCTCCATCAGGAGAGATCTGGCTGACAGTGCTCTGGATGAGTATTCCAGGACTTTCTTAGCAGGACTGGCTTTGGTTCCCCTGTAGATTTACCTAATAGATTACTGTAAATGTCTGTTAATGAAGTCCAGACTCAAACGTCTGTACAATCAAGTATGACAGCGTGGCTATACAAATTGCTGTACTTCCCTGGCAGATCCTTACATCCACAGCTGCACTCTTTCTTCCTTTTCCAGTGCTGACTGGGACCTTAAAGAGAAGACAACTAGAAACTATGTATATGATGAAGCCAGAGAAACTGATTCAAACCAGGCATGCTGACTCCTGCTAAGCCTTGCTGCAGTGCAGCATGGATCCACCCTGCTGCAAAGCTGCAGACTCACAAGCTTTCTCCCGGCTGACACCCCTGGTTAATGTAGAAGTCTACTCATGTCTACTCAGCAAGTGATTTAAAGCTTCCTGGAGGATGAATGTATCTAACTCAATGGAAGCTGCTCTCTAGAGCTTCACCCTGCAGAGTCCTACATCTCTCTGACAGTGGCTCTCTGGAAGGATTCCTGCAGCTGTGAAGTACAGATCTATAACTATAATCTGTCAGGAAAACTGTTTTGAGTGCAGTCCTGTAAGCACTACAGTGAAGTTCCCTTGTATTAATCACTTAGGAACAGAAGCAACTTCTGTGAAGTTTTTAAAAAGGCAAAAAGAAAATTAGTAGCCAATGTTACTGCTCTTCTGTTGATGCTGATCTTGTGAGGGCTGCACAGATTTAAGATGTTCAGTAGTCTGTATTTTTAGGCCTCAAGAGGTGTCTGGAGACTGCTGAATCCACAGTTCACCAGACAGAGAAGGTATTTCTGGTGACCAGACTAAATTTTCCTTATCTAGATGTTTCCTAGGTACAATGAAAACAGTTCCTTTCCCTCTCTTGCCTACAACATACTGCAGCCTGCAGATCTGCTTTACAGGATTATCTCAGAGAAGGCAGAGAAAGCAAGAAAGGAAAGATACAGTGAAATTAATTTAGTTTTGGGCAGGAACAGCACATACTGAACATTGCATAGCATCACACTTCTCCTTCCATAAGAAGCCAGATTGTGCCTGTTAGGATATGTAGACAGAGAGAACATGGATTTAGATCATCTCAGACAGTCCCTTAATTCACAGTGACTGCTCTGTATCACCTACTGACATTTTCTTAAAAAAAAAATTCTAAGAACCATTGTCCTTACCAGAAGCTCTCATTAAATCCATTTAGTAAACAAGCTGTACCACTTTCAGTGTCCCATGTTGCAACAGGAACTAGGCTGTAACAGGAGCTGCCAAGATAGATTTAGGTTCTAACAAAATGAAACTGACTGGTTTTCATGATACTTAAAGTGCATAGCAAGCCATTATAAATCCTGCTCCCTGTATATAAATATATATATATATATATATTGCCACACAGGGCACAAGCAACCTTTATTTTAAATAGCTCAGAAATTGGCCTATTTGTAATGTTTTACATTTATTGACTGTATTTCAGAATGTTGTTTGGTTGGTTGGTTTGTTGGGTGTTTTTCTACCATGCAGGTGGGAAGTAATATTACTTAGTCCAAAAGGAGCCTGAAACCATGTATGCTAAGAGGAGTTTCATAGCAGAGTGGGTATACCTAATTGGTGGGGGGTCCTTAAAGCTGTAGGCTCCGGTACAGATGACTTATGTAAAAGCAAACTTACCCTCCACAGAAAAGCAAAAAGTGTTTAGTCAGGTGCTTTTTACCTCCAGCTCTCCTCCTTTTGCTCTGTCACTCAAACAAATTAAAAGTGAATTAAAAATGGAGTTTTGAAAAGGATAATGGCTAAGGGAGGAGAAAAGGGTAGGAAAAAATCTGACAAATTAAAAATTAACCTGCATGCTGGAAAATAATTTTCCCTATAAAACATAATTGCAGCTTCCCCTGTTGCTGTAGTAAATGAAAATTAAATATTAAACTAGAGTGCTGGCATCACAATGCCTGCAGCATGTACCATTGCCTGCTCAAGAGAGGCCAAGCAAATCTTGCAAAAATAAAGTTGCCCTGCTGCTCTCTGCTCGGCTGTACAACACACCCACCAATTCTGTTCAGGGCAGATCTTCTAGCCCCAGGCAGCTGCAGATGGTGGTTCAAATGCCATACGGATGAGGCAGGTGGTACCTGATGCTTCTGCTGGTGCACTTCATTTTTTTCTTTAGATGTAAGCAAAAGACAGTGGGACACCAGCCCCTCAAGCAGAGAAATGAGTGTCATGGTCTGTTGCAGCCAGGAAAAGTCATGAGTCTCCCACACATTGAATGACTAAAAACATCCAACACAGCTTTCATGGCTACAGAAATGGGAATGAGGTCATTGATGATCAGTAACCTGTTATTTTCTTGAAGGATTTCACACCCAGAATTCTTGCTAAAGTCAGTGTTAGAAACAGCCTCGTGATAGATTTAGAAAACCAGGTAACAGTTGGGCTCCGTGCAGAGACAGGATGGTTCTTTGGAGTATAGCCAATAGCCCTCTGTCTGGTCTGCTTTTTCAACTGGTCTATGTAATAGAGCATCTACCACATACATACCTTGGTAACTATCCCATAACCTCATAGCTCTCATTTCTTCTTGTTCTGCTGAAGTGTTCCTTCTTAATATATTTAGTCTCATATTATCCCTTTTGTACTCACTTTAAAATCACTCCTTTGTGAGACTGTTTGGGACCCCCCACTTCCATTTACTCCAAGATTGTTTTTCCTATGCTTCTTTAAAGATTAATTGCTTCCCTTTTATAGTGACCATAAAGAGAGGCAGCATTATTATCTTCTCTGTGCTTTTTCCATCCAGAAGTGGACTGTGCAACACTTGGCTAAGGAACAGGCATGGACAAGATGCTTTAGGCAGCCTCTTTTACTGTGAACATTATAAATGCATTGGAACACCATCTACTTCAGGCTTTTTAAAGTTAAGGGGTCCTACTCTCCAATTCCCAACTAACATTAGAGCTTGGACTCTGTCCTTTTATTTATGGATAGCAGACTTACCAATGCATTCTAAAGGAAGCATTATTAAAAATGCAGATATTTGTAGCTGAGAAAAGCTTCTGCCTGAGCAGACCTCAATAAGGGAATACAAAAGAGCACACTCCAGGATGAATTAAATGCCAATGGAAATTCACTTTTTTTTTCTGAAGCAATTGAGAAGAAAATCAGATCATAGGATGACACTGTTTACTCTGATTCTGTCATTGCCTCACAGTGGAGCAAAAGCTCAAATCCTCTGGAGTAACAAAAGCCATGAAGGTTAACAATTAACAGTCCATTCTGGTAGTAAGACCTCTAAGAATCTAAGGTTCCATCTTCTTTTGTGAAGCTAAAATCTATAAATATTGACCACTCATTTCACAAGGAAAGAGTTATAGTAAAAAAACCAATATTTTCCTTCCTAGCAGTTAAGGGAATTAAGAAAAATTGGCCTCACTTTTGTTTCTAATATTTCTTTTTAATGCAGAAATCATCCTTTAACTCTGAAAGATCTCCACCCCTTTGCTTTTGCTATTATAAAAATCAGGTGTCCATAGTAAAACAAAATCACAAAGAGGGAACATCTGAGTTAACACAGTCTCTGCTCATCACAGCCATTAAATACTCTATGTGGTCTTCTGAGTAACTAAGACTGGCAATATGTTTTTCTACAGTGCTGTTTGAAGGAGGGGGTCTGGAAAAAAGTGAGTCTTTATTTGCTTTTCTTGGTTTAAATTGCTAAGACTTCATTGTAGTGGTTATGAACAGAGGTAACCTTGCAGCTGAAAGGTAGCAGGTGTCTGGGGCTTGTGACCGTATCTGCAGTTTTTGCTGATGGTTTCATTTACGGAGAAGGGTTTTCTGTGTGATGCTGCTTTTTGAGCACAAAGTTGCCCTGCCTTGTAGGTCCTGTAAGCTTCCATGGGAGGTGTGTAATTTAGAAGAAGGGAAAAAAAAAGGAGCACATTAGTAAATCTGGAGGAACAAGTTGGAAGGGGAAGGGTTGAGAATAAATCCGCAAGTGAGTATGAGGAAGCAAATGTGTCTAAAGAAGAGCACTGAAGAGTCTAGAGAGTAAAGACTATGAAGAGTGGCTGAGGGAATTTATTTTTTTTTTAAGTTAGGAGACAAGGAAGCCTGAGGGAGACCTTATCACTCTCTACAACTCCATGAAGGGAGGATGTAGCAAGGTGGCAGTCAGTCTGTTCTCTCAAGTAACAAGTGGTTAAACAACAGGAAGTGGCCTCAAATGATGCCAGGAGAGGTTTAGTTTGGATATTAAGAAAAAAATTATTCACCAGAAGAGTTCTCAAGCACTGGAACAGGCTGCCCAGGAAAGTGGTTGAGCTGCCATCGCTAGATGTATTTTAAAGACATATAGATATGGTTCTTGTGGATGTGGTTTAGCAATGGACACTTGGTGGTGTTAGTTTTATGGCTGGACTTGATGGTCTTAATGGTCTTCTGCAACCTAAATGGTTCTGTGGAATAGCTTATCCAGCCAGTCCATGGGGTAAGTACAAGGACTTGGCAAACTTTCCTGTGCATTTGTATTCAGGACTGAAGAACTCTAGGAAATAGATAGCATCTGTGCATCAAAGCAACTTCTAAATCAGCTAATCACTCTCTGAAGTCCAGTTTCAACACAGTACTTCTCAAGGCACAGTACTTTGTGAATCATGCTGAAAAAAAATACAGTTTTTGGGTCACCAAGCTCCTTTCACCTCTCACACTCAAAAAGATCAGACGTTGAGAAGAATCTAGGTGGGTGGATGTATAACGTATAAACTCACAAGTATAAGCCTGATTGCGGTGATTATACAGCAACAGTGTGCCCAGCTGAATTTTGCTTCTCTGTTAGCTAATTCTGAGAACCACTTGCCTAGAGATTTATTGCTGGAGTTCCCTAGAGAAGTGAGGTATCTCAAACCCTTGAAGCTGCAGCCTGGAGCAAATGCATTCTAATATCAGAAAAAAACAAAGAGGAGAGGTGTTGCCTTAAAGCTTGGCACAGCTAAGTTCATTTTTGAGCAGTTTCACCTATTGTATCAGAATTTTCTTCTTCTATAGTTGGGAACCCCCAAGACCTTTCACAAAACACTTCAGAAGAACCCAGAGAACAAAGTGAGGTAATCTTTTCTAGGTGTACTAATATAGCAAGGTCATGTAGCACTCAGAGCAAAAAGGCAGGAGTACAGATAGCTTTGCTATTTTTTTCACCTGCAGTACTAATTTGCTGGTTATCTTTGAGTAGAAGAATTGATTCTAAAAATAGGCCTCCCAATATTTTCTTACTATGTAAGAACTGTTGAAATGCTTGGGTAGAAGAACCTCTATTATGAAATGTGAATGTTCACTCATTAAACAAGTGCTCAGATCATGAGAGTGCCAAGGGAAGGTCAAGAAGTTCTGTCAGCTCATGCTAGTTTAGACAGAACTCTAACCTGAGATGGTGTGTGCAACAAATATTTATCTATAGTCTTTCAATGTCTTGAGCAATAGCTGCTGTCTGATCTTCACCTCACTAAAATCTACCCCAAGGTGCCTATTGAGTAGATTGAGGATGAATTTATGCTTTAAAAAAGGCAGATAAAGAACTCATTTATGTCTCAGCTGCAGGACAAGTATGCTATATGGTAGCTACTGATCATTTAGATTTAGCAGTTTGGCAAGGCAGGACCTGCTTGTTGAATTGCTTCACAATCTGTGCTGCTGTGCCCTGAAGGGCTTGGTCATGCCAGAGCAAAGCTCATGCCTGGTGACATAGAGGGGCACTCTTCACCACAGTCAGCAAGTGCCTGCCTGCAAGAAATTAAAGGCTAGCATGTAGTTAAGAGCTTTGCTGTAGCTGGGTAAGGATGCCCTGTGCTATACAGGCTTGAGCTCTGATCTGGCGCAAGTCTAGTACTCAAGGAGTCATATTCTGCTTTCATTTAACACTGATGTAAACTAGAATAATTCCAGTGAGATTAGTGGCGTTACTTTAGCTTATACCACTGTACAATAATACCAGTACTTGATTGCATTAACTGTTTCTTATAGTATTCTTGTACTTCTGGGGATACCTTTGCCAGAAACTCTAAATTTCTGCAGAACTGTCTATTATTTGGGGCAATTGAGAGATTTCCATCTCTCTAATATTAATTTCTAGGCTTCTATCAGAATGGCCCTGGGGAAACAGCTTTCAATCTTTTTCTACAGAGATATTGATAAAATCCTTAATATGTATACTGCTTTTCTTTTCAGTGCTTGAACTGAATGCACTTATAAAGTAGATATTACTTTAACCTGAAAAATAATTCCCCACCAGCGTCCATGCTGTTGTTCCCATGGCTTAATTGGGATGCTGTTCCTTTTCCCTAGTAACAGTTTTGGTTATAGAAGGTGTTGAACGAAAGAGATCTTAAGACATCTAGTGGCTTACAGGGAGAACTGCATCTTCATGTCGGAGGTTTGGGGATGAACTCGCAGCACGAATACGCGAGAAGACAAGAAGTGGTAGGCAGGAAACGTGTGACCAACCGATTCCAATCCCGGTCAGCAGCGAGTCTTTGGCCTCTGTCACAGAAGTTCAGTCTCTTAAAAGCTCTTCATGCGATGTTGCCCAGCCTCCATCATCACCATCAGATGACAATGACGGGTACCAGATTGCAGGAATGCAGGAATGTGTTGGTTTGCCTTCTGTCTCTGTTCACAGACTGCAATAAGAAGAGACACATCCTAATAGGGCAGTAACAATGGAGGACTAGCCTTGCGATTAATGGGGTACAAAGACAAATGTGTATTTCTGCCTTAGTTTTCCTTGCATGATTAATGGCATATATTTAAAAAAAAAAAAAAAAAAAAAGTGTTTACAGTATGAAACACTGCTTACTCCCACAAGAGCTGTTTCTGAGTACAGAAGCACGGGAAATGGAGGGTAGCTGCCGTAGAATGAATGCACCATTCATATTCTTATTCTTCTCCATATAAGTGCAAATAGCTTGGCTAACAGCGATTATTTTGTAGACTGTTAAGCTCTTTTCTAAGGGTATTGTTGTATGGCCTAAAGCTAGACTACAAGGGACTTCTTTTTAAACACTGCATCTTGCAGGCAACAGTTAAAATTTAAGCTTCCAGAGGGCTCAGCTGAGATCAGAGCTTTGCTGTGCCAAGCATTGAGTAAATATATAAAAGAGAGCCCCAGGTCTAAATTAAAATTCTGAAAGAAAGTGAGGTAAAAGGAAAAGCAATTCATGTGTAGAAACGGACATTTTAGAACAAGGAAATAACACAGGACAGAGATGAGCAGGGAGGACAAATAAATAAATGGAAATAAATTGTCATCTCCGTGTCCATCACCTCTCCAGGTTCTCCAGAGCTCCTCTTGCTTGAACTGCTGTCCTCTGTTTTTGTAGTATAAGATAAAGCACAGACTCTCTGATTTAAATGCCATAGCTGGAAAAGCAACAAGTACACTTCTCTCTTGATTGTAAACTAGATCTATACACTTTAAGAAGCATTTTATTAAGGTTGCAACTTCGTAGTGAAATGTTAAAGTGGCAGAATGATGGCAGTACACAGAATTTCAGTGCAGTCCTCGTGTCTATTATGGCATATTTCAGTTCCTTGATTACATGATATTTTTCTCAGCAGCCCCCTGACACATTGCAGACCTGGGCTGAACTGATCATCAAAATTATGCATGGTAACTAGCAGGGAAGCTGTCAGCTACTGGAGAGATCTATAATGAATTCAGTAACACCAGCAAAAATGAGAAGTCTGTAGTTCAGCTGATCAAGGTTATTGTTAAGATCAGTGTGTACACATTTCCAAAACTGCATGTTTCAGAACCTCTCTAAAGCTGACAGGGAAGACCTATACTAAAGAAGTGATCAGTGTTCTTACTAGACAGTGAATAGTGTAGTATGTAAACACATTTGGAGCCCCTTAGGAACTGCACCATGCAGTGACAGAACAGTTTCCCTGTAAAGGAAGTCATGAGCAGTATACATTGGATTCTAGCTACCAGATTAAATGCTGTTGGTCATTGTTTGCCCAGGAGCATACCAATGCTGTGCTGCTTGGTGTTTGCCATTGCCAAAGTAAAAATATCTAAATGGTGGTGCTGGCGTAGATTAAACTATGTGACAAGGCAGACCAAAGATGCTAAAGGTAGCAAAGTAAAGGTGAGTAGTGATGGCTAATTCTGCCAGAGCTTCGTTATTGCCAGCAGTTAGTACAACTTCTCTTAAGGGCTGCTTGTTCTTGGAGCAGATAGGTCAAAGATGTGTTTCTTCTCTGGTATGACACACAAGAAGGCATCCTTGAGTCCCCAGGGGATCACAGATTTGCATTTCTGGTAAGTATTTGTTGCTCCCTTTAAATGTCACTTTCAGTAGATTTTTCTTCACCATGTAAACAAACCAGCATGAGATATGAGAGAGGGAATATGTCTGTATTACTCAGACTGCAGAGTCCAGGTTGATGGCAAATGATGATACTGTTGATGGCAGGTAGCTCAGAGACAGCAGTACTGTGCAAATGAGGGTGCTTGACTTAATTTCAAAGTGAAAGTATTCTGGGTAATAGGAATGAGAAAGATGCATCATGACATAAACCCAAAAGAAAAAAATGATTGTAGCTATGCAGTTTTTAGTGATTCAATCACAGGATAGCTACTTGAGAAAGATAAAGAGATTTAAGATAATGTTAGGTATAAAAAAGGATAAGATTATTCAGAATTATTTCAAAGAATAACATTATCCCAAACCATTCTATAATTATTAAGAATGTTATAATGCTGAATATTTCTCCTAGGGTAAAAACTGAGAAGAGGGTTTGTGTCCCAGCTTCAGGATACTTAGAAAAAAAAAAAAAAAAAAAAGCCCTAGTAAGGTCACTGGTCAATAATACGTGCCAGAACTATCCATGCCTATTCAGGGATTATCTGAGGGACTTGTGCATATTCTTATTATAGATTGCCCTCTTCTTCTAATTTCAATTTCAGTAATCTGTTAATCAATTTCCAAAAGTTTAAATAAGCAGCGTATTTTTTAGAACAAGAGGAAATGGCCTGAAGTTAAACCAGGGGAGGTTCAGGCTGGATATTAGGAAGAGTTTATTTACTGAAAGGTTTTTTCAGGCATTGAAATGGCCTGCCCAGGGAGGTGGTGCTGTCGCCATCCCTGGAAGTGTTTAAAAGCCAGATAGATGTTGTGCTTAGGGATGTGGTTCAGTGGTTTTGATAGGGCTAGGAATAAGGTTGCTCTTGATGATTTTGAAGGTCTCTTCCAGATGGAACTATTCTACGATTCTATGATTTTTATCAATCACACAGAGCTGGTTCAGGAAAAAAAGTGTCTATGAATGTTTAAACATGTACTCAAAGGGCAATTTCTTATTCCTTATGGGAGGAGAGGTTGTTTGTATACATATGAACATTAACTTTTCCATACGATTATGAAAACAAGCATCACAGAAAAGGACCCCTACAATGGCTTTGTTAGAATAGGATAACGAAGATCCATTTCTTCAACAAAACTGTTTTGCCATTTTTTCTTGTAAAAGTGTTACCTTCTGACACTTTTTGCCTCCTCTGGAATATACAAAACTCCTGCTAATAGCATGGAGAAAATGGGCTTGTAAGAGTGGGATCACAATGTTTTCTACAACTGCACTAAAAAAAAAAAAAAGAAAAAAAAAAAAGAAAAAGATTGCTTAAGTCCCCACGGCAGAACCTAGAGACAGGTCAGTATTTCTTGATGGCAGGCTTGATGGCAGGTGAATGGACTGGCTCTACACATACATGCTACCTGCTTCAGAGGACATGAGGCCTGCTGATACATATATCTTTTAGGGAAATCAGGTAGCTATTGCTTATTTTTATTTATTTTTCCAAAAGCTTAGTGACATTCAGGGTGTCAGTCTGACTACTGATCTATGGGGCAAGGATTCTCATAAAGAGATCTTTAAGATCATCAAGTCCAGCCATTAACCCTACACTGCCAGGGTCCAGAAACCATGTCCCCTAGCACCACATCTACATGGTTTTTAAACACCTTCAGGGATGGGGACTCCATCACCTCCCTGGGCAGCGCATTCCAGTGCCTAACCACCCTCTCTGTAAATAAATTCTTCCTTATATCTAACCTCAATTTCCCTTGGCACAACTTGAAGCCATTGCCCCTCGTCCTGTCATCTTTAACTAAGGCAAAGAGGTCGACCCGCACCTCCCTACAACTTCCCTTCAGGTAGTTGTAGAGAGATTCTGTACAGTTCTATGGCATAAACTCATTCCAAAAACTAGCCAGTTAATCCCCTTACTAAAACTTCCTTCTTTGCTCTTGAAGAATAAAAAATTTTATTGAAAGTACTGAAAGGAAAATAAGATGTTTCAGCAGAGCTGAGTGTCAAAACTCTTTGGTTCTCTCCCGATTACACTCTGATTTGCTATATTACCTTACAAATAAGGTGGTTAGATCTCCCTGAGCCTTGCTTGCTTCTGCTCTGTAAAATGGAGGTAATTAAAAACATCTGCCTCATGGGAATGCCTTACACTGATACTTAATGGATTAACATTTGTAAAGCTCTTTGAAAGCCTTAGATGTGGGTCTGTATAGAAATTCAAAGCACTGTTATCTTGCAGGATAAATAGGCATTTCTCAAGGCTGATCTTGCTTTATTCACAATATGTGACAGATTATAAAATATGGGGATAGAAACATCACTAATTCAGATAAAGCAAAGCCTGCTGGCTTGCTTGTGCTCCTAAAAATATCATATTGTCTTCAACATCTGCTTGTATCTTAACCTGAGAGTGAAATTCCCAGTCCATGCAAGGGTAACCTAGGACTTAAGACACAAGTGCTTATTTTTATTTTATTTTTTTCTAAATGATTTGACGTGTTGGAGAAAAGGCATATTCTAGTCAAAAATCCAGAACAAATAGGTGGTTTTACACAGTGGGCAGGCTAAAAGAAAACAGCTTTAGCAGACCTTCTCTCTATGGCTGTGGAATAATGTCATCTTTTTATCTAAAAGTGATGTACCTTCCTAGTCCATTCTCCAAGTACAATTCTAGCTCTAGCCATCAAAGTTGTCCCTTGGTTCTGACACTAAGGGTTTGTACCCCCTAGAGATACGGGATAAAAAGTCTAATCCTAGCTTTGTTTGTGTGTAGATTGTCTGCTGAACTGAGAATAGGGAGACTTTCACACAAACTCTGAATTTTCACACAAGTAACTGAGACCTCCCACCAGGTAAAATAACCAGTAAAGCCAAGGTCCTAACACACATCAGATCTCACAACTACAAAACTACCTCCCCTTCCCCTCTTTCCTTTGCTGTGAGCAGGAAAAAAAAAAAAAAAAAAAAAGTTAAAAAAAAAACAAAACAAAAGAAACAAAAAAAAAAACCCAAAAAAA
>JAOEGS010021458.1:6716-23916 GCA_025447755.1 Corythornis vintsioides | reverse complement strand
GGATGGATGGATGGGTGGATGGGTGGATGGATGGATGGATGGATGGATGGATGGATGGATGGATGGATGGATGGATGCCACAGAGTGGTCCAGGCAGGGAGTAAGGCTCCCTACACCAGTTATCAAGCAGTGGATCCTCCTGCTTCCTCCCCAGATGTTGCTTCCACAGAGGAATTCAACCACCTGAACTGAAAAGTGAGCTCCCCGTAGCAGCAAAAGACCAGCCAGTGCTCCAGCCAAATGACTCTTTAGTTTGATAGCCCTCACATCCAACAGTTAACAGCCAGCCCGTTTACAGACAGTGTTTTATTCTGGCTGCTGTCCCTAACATGTCACTAATGTTTAGCCAAAGGAACTGGGAGGATGGTAACAGACAGGGACACTGGTGCAAGTGACAGGCGCAGAGACAAGTGCTGCAAGAAGCTAATTTACACATCGAGTTTCACAGCCTGAACCTCCCTTCCTGCTCAATAAGCTCATCAGCTGCTGCTTTCTACCCGCCAGCCAGCTCTCAGAAAAAGGAGGCAGCTCACAAAATCTTTTTTCTTTTCTTTCTTTTTTTTTTTGCCTGCCTGCTTAGACAACAGATTCTAATAAAAACCACTTTTTAATATTGTTGAAAAGAAGTCCTCTTTTATGTGGAAATGTGGATTTAATGTAAATAGTTTGTGCTGCTCTGATTCTCTGTGAGGGCTGCCTGTCTGTGAGCAGCCCCCGCCCAGCCTTTCAAGTCACTCAGGAGACTCTGCTGCTGCTGAGCTGTGGGCTGATCTCAGAGGGGATCCACACTCTCACCCCCCTCTCCTGGGGTGCTCTCTGCACGACGTGGCAGCTGCTTTCCCAGAGAGGGATCAGCCATCTTTCCCAAAACACAACACAACTGCAGCTGCACAGTGGCCACCACCTTCCCCCAAACACAACGTGGTGACCTTCAAACAACATCTCTGCAAAGGCAGCTCTGGCATCACCTACCTAAGGTGCTCTGTCCCTCGAAAGTGTCCGAGCCACCACGCACCATCCTGGATGCCCATGGCCGTGTGTGTCCACGTGCTGCCGTGGGCTGAGCCCATGCTGGGTGGCAGGAGGGTGCCCAGGGCAGAGCCAGCCCTGCCCTCGTCGCTCGAACACGTGCATCGATGTTCCAGAGCAGCGTAAAGAATGGGGGGTGTGCAGCCTGGTGTTTACTGACATTTTCAAAATGAAGTTTTTCTTACTGTTCTCAGTTCGTTGGGGGAATTAAAACAACCACCAAGTTTTCCAGCTGCAGAATTGCTGTTCCTCAGCCAGATCCAGTTCTCGTCTGTTTACGAGACACTGTTAAGTTTTCACTGCCTAATAAAAACAATCATCTGTATTCACTGGCTGCAAGCAACAACACTGTGAGAGCGTGGAGCAAGGCGAGAAGCTTTTGGAGGAGAATATGAATTATCTCAGGCAGAGAATAAAGCACAGAAGGACCCCTGAGCACCGAGAGAAATTGCAGAACAACATATCAGGCACGTCTCCAAACCACTACAGTTTAACTGGGAGACTTTATGCTTTTGAGAGAAAAAAAAAAATCTTGCTTGAATATTCCCACAGGTGCATTCTTGCCACTTATTTCTGCGATTTAAATTGTCGGTCATGTTTTTTAAGGCTGGGACGAACGGACAAGCATTTTATCCTCTAAGTTGGATTGAGGAGCATGGCTAATACCCTCCAATCACCGAGCCTTGTGCTATGGCTCCGCAGCGAGTCAGGACATTAAAGGCTGCTATAAAGAAACGGGCTCCTGTGCCCTTAGCCAGACAGAATTATGACAATTCCCACAGCGTCGTGAAAGCTCTGAATTAACAGAAGGAAGAGCTGTAGTTTGGCGTGATGGATAGAGCCCCTGGGCCCCATGGCAGCCCTTCCTCCTCCAGCACAGACCGCTCCTCATGCGGAGCCAATGTGGAGCCAACGTGTGCCTCGCCTGCCCCGCCTGAACCAGCGAAGATAATGATGAGCTTAAATCTTGGTGTCGGGCTGCTTTGCTACACAGAAACTCATCTGCTGTCGTCGGAGTCCTTGAAGTTAAAGGAGGGATTTGAGTTACTGACGTAATTTGTTCCCTGAGGATCGTGGACATGAACTGAGAGGCACCTCTGAGTGGGAGCTCCCCGACCACACATCTTGTGATGGCAGCGAGTGTGGCTCCAGAAGGAAGGCACAAGATCCTAAACGCTTATAACCGACACATTTCGAGCAGAAATGGCTTTTTCCTCCAGAGGATGCCCCGGCGGGGAGAGCTGGAGGCCAGCTCCAATTTTCACTTCGCTCCAGTTTATCAGAAAGTAATGCTGCCTGCGGGCCGAGTCGGGCCCCGGGGCGGTGTGACGGGCACAGCCAGAGCCCGGGGCGGTGTGACGGCCCAGCCAGAGCCCGGGGCGGTGTGACGGGCCCAGCCAGAGCCCGGGGCGGTGTGACGGGCACAGCCAGAGCCCGGGGACGTGTGACAGGCCCGAGCGGGCCGCGCCCTCCCATCGCCCGCCGTTTCGGCCCCGAGCAGCCGCGCACCGGGGCGGGCCGAGCCGCTCCACAAGATGGCGAGCGCGGGCTCCTGCGCCCTGCCCGTGATGGCGGCGGGCGGCTCGGCGGAGCGGGGCCGGGCCCGCGCTGACACCCGCGGCCCGGGGCTGGCGAGGCGGGGGCGGCAGCGGCGGAAGCCTCCCGGGCACTGTACCAAGGGCTGCCCGGACAGCGGGCACCTGGAAACCGCCTCTGCTCAGCCCGCGGAGGAAGAGCCGGCGGTGGCCCGTTCCCGGGAGCCGAGCCTGGTAGGAGGGGAGGGAGCGGGACTGAGACCGGGACCGGCAGCGGTTCGGGCAGAGGGAGAGGCCGCGGGGCCGGGCAGCAGCAGTCTGTGTGTGTCTCTGTGTGTGGGTCGGTGGTGTAGATAGTTATTAACAGCTCCAAGCTGAGCATCACCGGAAGGGAACTACCTAGGAAATTAAATTCTCCGCCTTTCCTACCTTCCTGACACTTCTAGGGGGGCACTGTGGGCGAAAATACAGTGTAAGGGATTATTTGTGTGTTAGAGAGCAACTTCGGGGGTCGTTCCAGTTCGAGGGGTGGTGGTGGTGCCAGTGGCAAGTGGCAGGACAGGCTGCTGTGCTGCGTCATAGCTGCTGCGTTAATTAATTGCCATCCACAGCATCCCTAAGAAAATATGAAAATGCTGATTAGCCACGTGTGGTGCTAGTTAGTGCCTGGAGAATTAGCTCTCCTGTGGTGATGGGCTCTACATTGCGGCTTAGATTACACTCTCCACTCCCTTTTTGTGTGCTCTTTTATGCTGGTTGTTTTTCTTGATGATGCAGTTTTGGATTAAGGTGCCACTCGCCTGATGGAGCTCTTTGGCTCCACATCCAACCTTGCAACTGAAGAGATAAAGTGATTTTCTGTTTATGCAAAGTAAGCTTTAGCATCTTCCTTGTTTTTCTAACAGGGTTCTTCAAACAAAGCAGCCAGCAGACGACCCTCAAAGAAGTTAAAATGTGAAATAAACAGTCTAGTACAATCAGAACAAGAAGGACTCGCATGTGAAAGTGAAAACCTCGCTGCATTGAGGGAAGCACCTAAAACATCTGATGGGGATGGATGTGCAGGAGATCCAGGAGACCACAATATAATTCAACAGAAAAAAGGTGAAGACATTCCAGATGCTAATGAAGGCGAAAAGGAACATAACGTTTCTCTAGAGCCACATGCAGTGAAATCAAGTGGTGCTGCATCAAAAATGGACAGTGATGAACATCTGCACGTCTGCAGTGAAGAGGAGAGGAGCTGTGGGAGTCTGTTTTCAGATGGGTCTGGTCTGGAGGATGCAGATGTCCCGAGGAGGCCGATGGAACTCGACAGCAGTGCTCTGCTGAACGACGACAGCAACCAGCCGATGCCGCTGGCCCGCTTCTTTGGGGATGTGGCACTTCTGAAGGTAAGAGGATGACAGACTCATCTCTGTTCCACTTCAGTCTTGCATTTTCAAACAAAAACAGGCTAGACTCAAAATTGTGGGCAAACTTGACCAGTATTGGTAGGCATTTGGAGTCATATCTGTCCCCTAGGTAGAGTTGTCTTGGAGATAAACTGAACTGTCAAGGCAAGTTAATTTCAATTGTGTCATCTTTCTTGTTTGTGTTTTGTTATTCCAATTACATAAAAATAGATATTTTTGCTCATTCATTGAGCATTATTCTGTCAAAATAGCATGTGAGGAGAGGCAGGAGGTTTGATACTTGCCACAACATGCATGCCCTTCATCTCTTTCTTACAGGACCTCCCAGCAGCTGCACTCCCAAGCACGATGCTGAGCAGGAGAGAATTCAGAAAGCTTCATTTCGTTGCAAAGGAGGAGGAGGAGGAAGAGGATGCTGTCTGACAACAAACTGTAAACAGATTAAACCTTCTTTGTTTTCCTTTGCAACCACCTAACGATGGCTGGCTGTCATGAACAGAAGGTGTCTGCAGTTGCCTTTTCTCAGTGAGAACTAGTGCAGTTTGCTTTCCTGGAGCTGGCAGATCCCCTGTGTCCTCCCACAGTTATGCAGGGCAAAGATGGACTGAATTTTCCATGATTTTGAAAGAAATTGCAATTTATCATTTTACCATTAATATTTATTTAGGAACAAAACAAGGAAAAAGGAAGGCCTTACCAGGAAGCCCAGATCCAGGGTGAACATTTGGTCTCCTTCTTTCAAAAACAGCCACACAAACCACCTTAGAACAGCTTCTTTTCCTTTAATTCTGCACCACCTGCCATGGCAGCACCAGGTTAGTGACACAGCCAACCAACCACCCTGTACAACGGGGGCACCAGCCCCTGTGGTGCCCCCAGAGCCACTGACACCTCCAAAACACACTTCTGCCAGCAGAACTGGCTGTGTGGACACTTCTAGTGCCACCACCAGAAGCCCCTTCCCTCTCCCACCCCTGAGTGCTGCCTTTTGTGGCCGTGGTGTAACACAACTCATGCAGTATTCCAGTTAACTTCCAAGGGCTGGGAGTGGGAATCTCCTTCACCAGGGTACTGGTGATGATAAAACCTCTCTGTGCCAGACTCAGCAGGGGATAGGGGGTCAGTCCAAGAGTGGTTTGGGCAGGTAGTGATTGACCTCTGATGGTTTCAGGAACTGTTTACCTCACCCAGTGTTTATGACAATGCTTCTTTCAACATGTGGTTATGCAATAAGCTTCCAGATCTTTATTGTTTATATAAATAGTTTCTTCTACATGTCTAAAAATACATAGAAAAAGTTATCAGCAGATGGTTTAAATAAATATTAATTTCTACAGCTATAGCCTGTTAAACATTCAAAAGTTGTAAGCCAAACAAATTGTATATGCATGACATGTTAATTTATTCACATTTCCACTCCAGCTGATGCATTGTTTCTGTCAACGATATTTCTTGGCTCCTTTTCACTCTAATTCTGTAACACAGAAAAAAAAATCTAATTTTTTAATAGCATCTTCATGTTTTTCATCACAACTCCATCTTGGAGTAGCTCTGCCAGCTTTCCTTAAATGCCATATTTGCTGCTGGCTCTTTCTAGCAGGCATCTTTCCACACACAGACACTCCAGCCAGGGTGAGAAAGGAGAATGGAGCTCTTCCCTAGAGATGAGTGGTGTTATTTAAACATCACAAACCCATTTCCCTGTGCTCAGTCTTCCCAGTCTGTATTGGCCGTGCAATTATTACACCTGATTTACTGCTTGTGCACCTCTGTCTCCACAAAGACATGCAGAAATAGGGTGGTAATATTTTTATTTTTTTAAAAAAATTCACATAATTTACACTGACAGTCCCTGAAAATTCAATTCCATCAGCTGGTGTTTTGTTTGTTTTTTTTTTAAATCAAGTAAAAATTGATCTTGTATTTTGCTAGCTGAGGTAGGAAGTGTTTCACACCAGCAACAGTCTCTAAAGCTGCAGGTAAACATGATCATACACATCACTTGTATTGCTTCAAACCTGATCTGAAGAGGCAGGAACTGTTTGAAAGGAGGGAAATTGATGGGGAGGCTGACAAAGAACAAAGGTGGTGCAAGCAAAGATCTGCTGGGAAGGAGCTGCAGTGAACAGCATGGCTGTGGCTGAGGGCAGGGGCTGTGGCACAGAAGAGCCAGCAGCTGTCACAGAATGTCCCTTTGGACTACCGACAGTGTGCTCTGCACAGAAAAGGCACAGAGTAAATAACCTGAAATGTTCTTTGGCTTGATGTTCAGAGAGAGGGGGATCTACGAGTCCCCTGGGCTCAGTCTGAAGAGATGCTGTGTTTACATTTCAGTTCTTTCCCGTGTTTTGGGTCTACACTTGTCTTGGCAGGAAAGAGATAAGAGGGTGTGATCTGTGTCAGCCCCCAGCCTCTGCTGGGCTCTGCCTCGGGCTCCCAGGGCCTGGAGTGAGTGAGGAGGGGAGAGTGGAGTTAGGCACCACAGCACGTCTGCGTTTGGCAGCTGAATTACTTAGCAAGTCTCTGTTGCCAGGGACTCCAAAATCAGTTTTTGTTTGAGCAACAAGAGCTATTTGGAAAGGATGCCACGTGTCTCTGTCACTGCCACAGACAGCACTATGGAATCGTGTGGTTTTCCTTCCTTTTCCTGTAAATTTTTGTTTTGTCACAGCTGAGATGATGGTTGGTTTTCTTATGGCAAGCAATATGCACAAGTTTTAAATTATCCAGGGTAAACAGCAGCTGATAGAAGTATTCCCAGTTCACTTCTCTTCCATCTCGTGTTTTGACAGCTTCTGCCAGCTCTGGAACAACAGCACGTTTCTTCTCTATTCTTCAGCACACAAAAGAGAAAACAATATTGCCATCAAAAGTGTTTTTTTCATAACAAATCACATCTCCATCTTCCCTTTACAGCTAGGCAGGATTTGAATCCTTCCACCACAACTCAATTTATGATGTATGTTTTATCCCGAGGAGATCAGTTTAGCAAATCCTGTTTGCTTCACAAGTGCACGGCGCCTGAAAACAGCCCTGAGGGGTTTTGCCAGAGGAGAACATGGCAAGGAGGGCACGTTCCCACACAAAGAGCTCTGAACAGAAGCACAGAAGCTAAGGAGAATCATAGATTCATAGATACTAGGGGTTGGAAGGGACCTAGAAGATCATGCAGTCCGACCCCCCTGCCAGAGCAGGGGCATCTAGACCAAGTCACCCAGGAACAGACGTTTGCAGCCTCTCTGCAGGGTCTGGTGGAGCTCAGTGCACAGCTCAACAGCTCTACCCTTCTGCTGAGGGGCCTGCTCAGCTTCGTACGTACATGTGGTCGAGGTTCCAGGTGCCAAAGAGGATCCTGCTCTCCCGGTTGCTGTAGGGGTTGATGGAATGTCTGCGCGGGCACGCGGCGCTGTTGAACGGCCCCTGCCAAACAAGGTGGCTGCCACGGAGGGTCCTGCTCCCTGCATCACCCCCACACTCTGCCCTGTGCCACAGCAGCTTCCCAGAGAGGGACTCTGTCGTGGCACTGCTTGCTAGAAGCACCAGTCTGCTGTGGGAAGGGCTGAGCCTACCTGGCAGGAGAACCAGCCCTCCGTGGTGCACAGGCGCGCTGCCGCTGCCTCCTCTCTCCTGTCAAAGTAGCACCCGTGGTACCTCACAGCCTTCAGCTGCTCTGACATCAGCTCGACGATCCTTTTATATGCCTCTCGTGCTGTAGGATGAACGTTGGGCGTGAAGTTACTAACCTAGAGGGGAAACAAAACAACCCAGTCCTTCCTCGGTGCCTGCAGCAGCCCGCGGCTCTTCTCTAGGATCAGGATGTCGCATTGTAACAGCATTTTAGATATGCTTGTGGTTACTCAATTACCAGGGGCTGGAAAATAAGTTACTTCAGCAGAAACAGTTACCTCTCTCAAGTAGCTCCGGATCCTGCTCTCGCAACTGTATCGCATGTAGCTGGATTTGTTCTTAAAGCGAGACTCTAGACCTAAAGGGAGGTCAGATTGCGTGGTAACAGTATTTTTAGTGCCGTGCTTCTGCCTAACTGCGTATATTCCTCGCTCCTTTTCACAAACTCAGCTGTGCACAGGTGGTTTTTTTTTTCCTTTCCCATTTTACTGTTTGAAGACTACCCTGCTTGTAGCACTGGAAAGGACCCTCCAGAGCCTCTGCTGCAAGAGCAGGAGCTGGTATTACAGTTGTTAAATGTTTCTCCTTAATGTGCACACACAAAACACTAAGAGATTGTGAAAGCTAAAGTGAATTTCTCAGGAGGAACTGCAACAACAACGTAGGAATAGGAGGGGGAACTCAGAAGGAAGGTATAAAGATAAATGTTAGCCAGCTCATATGTACAAATTGTTAAGAGGTTGTATAAACAGACCTATGGAATGGGAAAAAAAACCCCAACATTGCAGGTGATGTTGGATAGAGCAATAGGAAGCATTGCTTTACCATTTTCTGACAGCAAACAGGCATATATTTTACAGAAACTTAAACATGCATGCTAATGCAGGTGATAACTGGATCCCTGAGCAGCTACCAAACCCCAGCAACCACAACTCCTGGATTCTGAAGGTCTTCTCTTTAAGAATAATACAACAGGCAGAAATGCCTTGTTGGCAGAGTGAGCCCCGGTGGCCCCGAGGACTCACCTTCGAACCAGCTCTCGTCCTCCTCCCTGTCCTCGGCCAGGATGTTTTCGCTCAGGTTATGGATCAGGTCCGACAGCAGCTTCTGCCTGCGGGGTGCCCGCTCGTCCGAGAGCAGCTGCCTCGCCGCCGCCACCACCGCATCGCTCTGGCTGCAGAAGGCGGCCAGGAACCGCTCGATGTCGCTGGCACCTGCGGGTTTTGCGGGTGAGCCCGGTGACCGGCCCGGCGGCTGCCCCGATCCCCCCACACCCGCCCGGCCACTCACAGCCCCGCCAGCTCTCTCCGGGGCCCAGCAGCACCAGCTCCGTCTGCGGCGGCAGCGCTCGGAAGAAGCTCTCGGTCAGCTCCGTGCCATCCTCGTAGAGGCAGAGCCGGCTGCCTGCCAAGGGAAGCTGCCCCCGGGGGCGGGTGAGACAGGGCCGAGCCCGCACCTCCAGCCCCGCACCTCCCCCCGGGCCCGCACCTCCAGCAGCCGGCAGCCCTTCCGCAGCAGCCCGCGCAGGCTCCCGGCCGCCACCCCGAACTTCCGCGGGCTACCGCACCCGCGCAGCCGGAACGGCCGCAGCGCCTCCGACATCGCCCCGGCTGCTCTCCCGCAGCTCCCGCCGCTGCCCCGCATGCGCGGGGCGGGCTCGGTGCGGGGTTCCGCATGCGCGGTGCGGGGCCGGCTCGGTGCGGGGTTCCGCATGCGCGGCGCCGGCGTTGCCAGGAGACCCGGCGGAGCGGCCGCTCCGAGGCAGGTGGGGTTTGGCCGCTTCCCTTCTTTGTTCCCCTTCCTCTCCCCTCCGAACGAGCCTCCCCCGAGGACCCCGCCGACCCCCCGCCTAGGGCCACTTTGTCCGCAGCCCCGGCCGGTCCCCCCGAGCCAGCGCCCTGAGCCCTGCGGGGCTTGCGGGCAGAGCCCGGGCCTGCTGCTGCCTCCCGGGGAACGCGGGGAAGGGGGTCACGCCGGTGCCATCACATCCCCGTAGCACGGGAGGTGGGTGGGTAGCGGTGGCTGAAGCTCGTCCAGCCCGTCGTGGCCTCCCCTCCTGCGCCACCCCAGGTGCGGGTGCTAAACTCACTTCTTGGCTGCGGGGAACCAACCCAGAGGGTGGTTCAGATGCACATTTTGAAGCTTATAGTTTAAAGCTTTTTCTGGGATTAGCGGGTTTAATTTTTATTGGCAAATGTCTTCATCATTGCTCCACTAACAAAACACTCAGCATAAGAACACGCCATGGTTTATGCTGTTGATACTAATTAAAGTTTAGATTTCTAGTCACCATCTACTGACCTGATGGACCACAGCAATGAATTCGTTGAGTGTCTCAGTTATTCTTTTACTGTCCTTCCAGGGATCTGCTGGAGGGTACCCCTGCTCTGACCAGGATGCCTCACAAGCTGGGTTTCGTGGTGGTTAGCTCCTCGGGACATGAAGATGGCTTCAGTGCCAAGGAGCTGATGGTTCACGCGCCCACCGTGAACGGGTGGCGGTCGCCCAGGTAGTGCCACAGCCCTGGAGCACTGTGTGGGTTTGGAACTAGTGGGAGGGGTGCTGTGCATGGTCTGAGTACTTCACAGCATGGCAAGCCAAGCATGAAACCCCCCAAAATTACTTCAGTCCCATGGGATCCCTGTCCTGGGGAAGACAGTGCTTTGCTACTGCCCCAAGGCATCACATTGCACTTAAATAAAGTGCCTTAAAATTAAAAATAAAATAAAATAAAATATTCTTATCAGTGGTCTGGGAGTTTACAGGTTCTTTGGCTTAATACTAAAAATCCAGCTGTGTCAGCACATACCCTGGGTGTATGGGGCACTGTAACATACACGTGTGCAATAGTGAAAGGTGTTTCTACTCTGGTTTCTCTGTAATGCTGAGTTAAACTGTAATAACTCCAGAAAGTTTCATGATTGAATGTTACTTGAGTTGTAAGCAGAGTGACCTTCCAGCTGATAACCAAAATGAATGGTGTGTGTTTTCAGACTGTGCCAGTATCCCCAGGAAATTGTCCTGCAGCTGGTGGAGAGGTGTCGGATACGGAAGCTGCAGCTGCTGGCTCACCAGTACATGATTTCAAGCAAAATAGAGTTCTACATCAGTGAAACCTTGCCTGAGTACTTTGTTCCTTATCAGTCAGAGAGGTTTCGCAGACTAGGGTGAGTCAAAAAGCTCCAGTTTCTTTTATTCCCTTAATCAGGAAGGCCTGGGGAGGAAATCACCTCATGGTGCCAGCAGCAGAAGTTTAGACCTGTAACAAAGCTGAAGGTGTAAGGGATGGAGAGGAACAGGCTTGGCAGAGGACAACACACATCCTTCCAGTTATGAGGGAGTTTTAAACCTTCTCAAAGTACTGAGGAGCAAAAATACAGCTGTGGATTTGTATGTTTCCTCTGATTACCTGTTAAATTTTTCTTCTCAGTTACGTCCCTCTATCAGACAACAGAAAGACTGATTTCAAAGCACGGGAGTTAAAATCTGTGTATGTGGATGCAGTTGGCCAGTACCTGAAGCTGATTTTCCATAAGAATTATGTCAATAAATACAATTTATATGGTCAGGTAAGTTAAGTCAAGAATCCTTACTTGATGATGTTTCAGTAGTACAGAGCAGACAGAAATCTGCCCCCTTGATTTGGAAGCTAAAAACGTTGGTTGAAAGCTCCTGTATTTATTGTGGTTTTCTTTTAAAGCAGAAAATATAAATAACAGGTTCTAAGTGACTTGGAATCATGACCAAGTGCACACAGTTTGTCCAGCACAAACAAATGGCTGAAGATCAAGGACTTCCCCTGAGAACAGCTTTGTGGTCAGTGCAAAGCCACTCAGAGTCTTTAGGATCTGATGTGGCATTGAGTGGAGGGGTTGTACAGTCATCCTGGTACAGAAAACACAAAAATCTGCCTCAGTTCTGCACTGACTCTTTTTACTTTCAGGCCAGAAAAGGAAACAAGGGGTGACTGTACAGTGGAGTCTGTGGATTTAGTAATTCATTTTTAATGAAGCATGAGGTATATTTAGCATTAGTGCTGTTCTTTGTTTCCATGCCACCCTGGAGACCACAGCTCCTATTGGTTGGGTTTTTTGGTGTCCCATTTTTTTTTAATTCGGTTTTCTTAAGATATGGAAGAAGTAATGACCTTATGAATTTACATTGTCTTTAACTCTGTCCCAGGTTGCTCTGGTAGCCATAAACATTATTGGAGATCCAGCAGACCTCAGTAGTGACAGCATTAATACTGTAAGTGCAAAGCATCCCTGACTTTTTACTGTTGCTACGTGTGTCCCTTTGCAGGGTTCCTGGGGTAGTGGAATCCATCTTCCTTCTGCTTGTTTTGTGATGTTGCCATGTTTTGTTTTGGGGCTTTTTATGTTGTCTTACAGCAATAAAGCTCTTGAGAATTGAGTCTAATATGCAGATACCAACAATAAAACATAATGAGTTGGAACACTGGAGATTGCAGCCTCTCCAGATGTGTTTGAATATGTCCCCAAACTTCAGCACTCCACGTTGTGTAGCTGATGTTGATTGTAGCAAGGCAGAACTGTCCTGAGCACACACTTGATGAAGGTGCACTGATTTGTTTTGTGGTTTTTTTCCCCCTTGCAAAGCCTTCCAGAGAGAAGCTGATAGACTATTACTTGGGAATTAAATCTGATGATCCTGCCTTAGATGGAACATACCTCAGGTAAGGAAGCTCTTTGCCACGTGCCCTGGCAAAACACCTGCTCAGTCCACAGTAGTTCTTGGTCTGCGTTTTGTTAGTTCCCTGCTAAAAGAGGAGACATGGTCTGGTTTACTGTGGATTAACTGAAAGTTTATTCCTCTTCTGTTTCAGGAAACCTGACTCCATTTCTCCTCTGGATGATTTGGCTTTCGACATGTACCAGGACCCTGAAGTGGCCCAGATAATCCGCAGGCTGGACGAGAAGAAGCACGAGGCTGCTCGTCGTGAGCGCTACGAGTATGCCAAGAAACTCAAGCAAGCCATCGCGGACCTGCAAAAGGTATTGGAGACACTGGACAGAGGGACAGTGACCAGAGGTCCAGCAGGGACTCCCAGTGGTCTCATGGCATCATCATCATTCTGGTGTGTTGTCCAAGCAGTAATTTTCCAGTGAGCAGCTCGATGCGCTGACAGGGCTGGCAATGCTGACACGTGTGTGTGTGTGTGTGTGAGTGTGATTCCAACCTGTGTGTATGTTAGTGTGATCCAACTTGTGTGTGTGTGATTCCAACCTGTGTGTGTGTTAGTGTGATCCAACTTGTGTGTGTGTGTGTGATTCCAACCCATGTGTATGTTTGTGTAGTCCAACCCATATGTGTGTGTTAGTGTGATCCAATCCGTGTGTGTGTGATTCCAACCTGTGTGTGTGATTCTGACCTGTGTGTGTGTGTCTGTGTGATTCCAACCCTTGTGTGTTTGTGTGATTCCCATGTGTGTGTGTTAGTGTGATCCAACCCTTGTGTGTCTGTGATCCAACCCTTGTGTGTTTGTGTGATTCAGCCCGTGTGTGTTTGTGTGATCCAACCCATGTGTGTGTGTGTCTGTGTGATCCAACCCTCGTGTGTCTGTGTGATTCCAACCCTTATGTGTTAGTGTGTGTGTGATCCAACCCATGTTTGTGTGTGTGATCCAACCCTTGTGTGTTAGTGTGATCCATCCCTTGTGTGTTAGTGTGATCCAACCCAGCGTGTGCTGCACCCTGCAGGTGGGGGAGCGCCTGGGGCGCTATGAGGTGGAGAAGCGCTGCGCGGTGGAGAAAGAGGATTATGATCTTGCTGAAAGGAAGAAACAACAAATGAAAGCCTATCGCCTGAAGGTGTACCAGCAGCTGGAGCTCCACGACCTCCTGGACACCCAGCTGATGGTGGGTGCTGCTCCTCCTCCTTCAGGGGTCTCTGTCGTCTGGGTGTTGTAAATAGACATGGTGGGGTGGCCGGAATGAGTTCAGGGAATGAGAGTCGTTACACAGAACGTTGGTGGCAGTTCCACGTGAATTTTAAGTTGTCTCTTTGGGTTGTGGATTTCCTCAACCAAAGACTTGCACGTGGCATTTTGTAAACATGCTTAGTTCTTCATAAATTACCTTACGTTAAACAGTTAAGGTCTTGAGCAAGTGACATTAGAACCTTGAATGTTTTGCATAATTACAGGGCTACTCCATGCAGGCTCATCAGGTACTTTCTTGTATTTGGAAGGGGTATAATAGGCTTGTGCAGGCACCACAGCTAACCACACAGAAGTAGTGTGATCAAATACATAGTTTTACGTTGTCCTCAGAATAGTCTCTCCACACATACATCCACACAGGATTATTTTCTGATTGTTTAATAAAGCTGCATCCAGTGGAAATGATAACACACCTGATATTTGCTTGAAAGCTCCAGAGTCCTGCTGACTGTCAGGAGCTGGAGCTCTACTGACTCTGATTTTAACACATTGTTGGCTGCTTTACAAAATCTCCTTCCCTTTCTCAGATTCAAAAGCCACCTGAGCTGCCTTTGGAGCCTGTGGTTTGTACTGACAATCCTCAGCACACAAAAGCTACCGATTCCCCTCCTCGTGGGCACACGGCCCAGCACAAAGGAGAGCCACAGGGAGCAGAGCCTTTGCTGCAAGAGATGGCAGCAAGTCCCACTGCTGCTGAGCTCTGTCAGACCCCTCCTTCTCCTGAGACTCATCCCACGGCCTCTGGGAAGCAGTTTCCCAAAGAAAATGTGAGTTGTGTGCCTGTGTTGCTGCAGAAATCCATCAGAGCAAATGCTCTGGTGTTCAACCTTCCTGACAAACAGGGTCTTCTGTGTTTATTCTCATGGCTTATATGGTGACTGAAATAGACTGTGGTGCTGAGCAGGGCCCCACCAGTCACTGGCATTGGTCCTTCTCGTTCCTGAATTTCTTTGGAAGATTTTTCAAGTGTTTATTGAGATTGAGGCAAAAGGGGATTATACCTGATTTACAGAGAGACAAATGGAAGCAAATAGATGTGAAGTGAGTAATCAGGAGTCACACAGACAGTCTAGGGGAAGCTGAACTCTGCTTGCTCCTTGAATGGCTTAATCTCCTTTGTGGAGAGCATGTCAGATGAATCTACAGCAGCAAGGGAATTTGTTGGAATGTGGTTGTAGGGTAAGAGTCCTGGTGTCACGTCTGAAGTGAGGAAGAAAATCATTGTACCTACTTAGCTTGATCTTTAGGTTTTGCTACTCCAGTTTCTGGCAAAAAAAGGAAGACTAGATTGACTGGCAGCAGGAGTATTCTCTCTGAAGGGGATGTTGGCTTAAAATAACAAAGCTCTGTGACTTGCTGGTTTCCTATCAACAGGTGATTTCTTCTGTAGAGCTGTGCACTTCCACAAAAGCCATTTTGTGTGGGTTTTACTGTGTTCTATAGAAAAGAAATAAGTCTTATTCACAGGCACTGAATCCATTTCCTTACAACGTTATTATTGGAACTCCAGTATCTGTACTTCATTGAAAAGTGATACTGCTTTGATGGGGAAAAAAATGCACTGAGGTGAATTTAAGTAGTGATGAAACTACTTCACATCCAAGTAATTTGTAGGATAACAAATTCTATCTTCTCTCTTAGGTTGAATTTCTGCCTTATGATGAGAGACCTCTGCCAGTGATCTGCAAGCATCCTGACGAGGTGATCACGTACCTGGAGCTGGAGGGGGCTGAGGAGGATGTCAGCAGTGCTCAGAGGGCTGGTATTGCTGGGGAGCCAGAACCACTAACTGAGAAGGCTCTGAGGGAGGCCAGCCCTGCTGTCGATGTGTTTGGAGAAGCTTTGGTAAGGAACAACAACATAAACACACAGATTATTGTGACCTATGTTGAGCTGATAATGCATTCTGTCAAGAAAGACCTACTGATGTGTTTTTTACATGTTCAGAGTTGTTACTTTAAAATTTTAGATTAAAATGTGACCTTAGACATAGAGGTGCCTGTTTTAAACGTTTACATGATGCTGCAGCTTTTATGGTTGGTGATGTGATGAGGTATGAAGCAGATAATGTCTGGTGGACTGCTTTAGAGTATGGACTCTACCAGAACACCCATAACTTGTAGGGAAAACAGCCATTACTGCACTTGAAATGGTTCCTTGAGCCTGACCTGTTAATCCACTTTACTCGTTGGTTTTTGAGATCTGTGCTTTTAATAAAAGCCAGATTCCTGTAAGAGACACCTGGGGGTTTTGTGCTGAAGTTCAAATGTTCTTCTGTGGCTGTTCCTCTATATAAATGTTGAATAAATATTGAAATATCAGTATTGGCCTTTAAGTGGATACATTTGTTCTGTGTTCAGGTTTCAGGAGCATACTCCAAAACCTGGTCGTATCGAGAAGATGCACTGCTGGCTGTCTACAAGAAGCTGATGGAAGTGTCAGTAGACACCCCAAAGGATGATCTGAAGAGCATGCTGAGGGCTGCCATTTTCCTTGTAAGGAGAGCCATCAAAGACATCGTGTCCTCAGTAAGTTGGATGTTTGATGAGAAATGCTCCAGTGAAGAGCTAACAGCCGAGTCGTAGAATTGTGTGGTTAAGATGCTGTATATCATTTAAACAGCTGGTTTGTAAAATGGCTGTTGAGTAAATTAAAAAAAAAAAAAAACACAAAACAAAAAACCCAAATCAACTGAAATGTCAGCTTTTAGTTGGGATCAAGGACTGGGCACTGTCTGGCATTCAGCAGTATGGAAAATACTGTTCTGAGCTGAGTAACGACCTTGAGAAACAACTGCTGAGGCAGTAAATGTCTGCTGTGGTGGAGCCTTTCTTCTCTTTTTTGTTTGAAGTTGAAACACAGCAATGAAGTAACTTTTTGTTTCCAACTTAAGAGACTACTATTAACCTAAGGGGACTTGATCTTCAAATGAGCCTTAAACATGAAAAAAAAAGAATAAAAAAATTCAAGAGCTGTGTTACTCTTAATAAAACATTCTGAAGCCTTTCACCTAAGCCCTAGCTACATGTTATCTGGAGCAGCTTCTGTTAGGGATGTTACTGTAATTCTGGATTCCAGTTGCTGTTCCATAGAACTACAGAAAGGATTTTATGGTATTGTCTGATAACAGGGATCTGTGTGGTATTTTTGTACAGTGTTTCCTTTTTCTTTTTCACTTAGGTTTTTCAGGCTTCCCTGAAACTCTTAAAAATGATCATTACCCAATATATACCAAAACATAAACTAGGAAGGCTAGAAACTTCTCATTGTGTGGAAAAAACGCTGCCAAATTTGCTTTCTAGAACAGGAGACTCTTCCTCCCGTCTTCGCCTTCTGGCCTCTAACTTTGTTCAGGTAGGTGCTTCTCCTCAGGCAACAGACTGGTTTGCATGAAGAGTGCCACAGTGCTTGCTAGGGGATAACATCTAATCAGACTTTGTGTCCAGAGTTTGCTGCTGTGAAGGGTTGCAGTTTATATCCAGGTTAGGCACCTGTGCTTGTACCCACACACAGAGGGAGAAGACTTGTCTTTCACTTGTCTTTTTACTTTCACTACAATTCACAGATTCACAGATATTAGGGGTTGGAAGGGACCTAGAAGATCATCTAGTCCAACCCCCCTGCCAGAGCAG
>JAOEGS010021457.1:8610-20165 GCA_025447755.1 Corythornis vintsioides | reverse complement strand
TTTTTAAAAATAAATATAATGAGTTCATAGCCAGGTTAGCACAAAATCCTGCTGCAAGGAGTTAAAGCTGATCAGAAACCAGCCAGGTAGCAGCTGTAGTATATAGATGGCACTTTTTAACAGCTTCTCCTAGCCTGGTTGCTTCAATGGGCTTGGTTTTTGCTTCCAGATTTCTGTAATTCAGGTGCTCCCTTAGTCCAGGGAGTGGGGAGGAGTGGGGCTGGTGTTCAGGCAGCAGTGGTGATGCTGTTGGTAATTTGGAGCTGGTAAATGGTGCCCCTGAATGTCATGTGAAGGACAAGCAGAGAGCTTAGATGGCTGGGAAATAATTGGTGATATTTTGACATTTTTTGATCATGCAGGAGTGTGAGGCTTGTGATCTCTATACTGTAGCAAGTGACCTGATTTAGAACTGTGAAGTCATGTGTCCCAAGTATATCCACTATCTGGCATGTCAGGAGCCTGGAGGTACAAGTACTTGATGTCCATTTGCCAAAAAATGTAGATTCATTACATTCATACCTGTTGCCAAGACTCCTGTCAGCAATTCTAATTCAGTGTAAACGTTGGTTTTGTGGGATACATTTAGCACAAAGGAAAACTTTTCAAGGCAGGAATTTCTGAATTGCCAGAAAAAAAAAAAAAAATGAAATAATAAGTATTTTTTCTTAAGGGAAAAAAAACCCCAAAACACCCCAAGAACAAAAAAAAAGAAATAATTTAGTTTTACATTCCACTCTGGGCACTCTTCAGTCGTGGCACGCCATTAAATCAAAAGTAGTTTATTTTTAGCAGGTTTTATTTATTTATTTACTTATTTAAATGCAATGGCTGAGCAACAGGTGCCTATAAAAATACTTGGAAGGAATGTGTGAAGTGGCAGTGCACTGAAGAATAAGTAACGTGCTCTACTCCAGGTGCTGTTTATAGAAGACATGAGTTTTTGTTTACTGCTGGAAGTGTATGACTGGCAGCCCCTTGGGATTAGTCAATTAATGCACTTGGAAGCAGAAGGAGCATAAATCTGTAATATCTTGCCTGAGGCTCATTCTGTTTTACACTGTAGAAATCCTTCTGTGAGGCTGAATTTAGGTTAGCAAATGTCTTGTTGTTATGTCTGAGCAAGGGAGTAAACTTTATCAGTGAAATAAACCCAGTGAAAATACACACTGGTGTTCTCTGGTAAGAAGGAGAATTCAGACTTCTTGAATCTCTTCCAGAAACAGATGTAAATTCCACTGGAGCTTTTCAAAGGGTGAATAATCATGGTCTGTTGTGTTGGGGATGAATCATGCAAGGGGTTGCAGATGGTGAGTAGAGTGCAGCTGTGCAGAGGCTAGAGGAGCAGAGATGGGAGACTGGAGGACCTGAGGGGATGAAGGAGTTGGTTTGAGGCTGTGTGCTAAAAAGTCTTACCCATCTTTTAATGTTTTGCATTAAGTAATTTTGATTTAAGGTTTATTTTATTTTTATTTTTTTTTTCCCTTTCTTTTAGATTAAAAGTCTTGTTCCAAAACAATAAGTCTTTATTTGGGAAGAATATTGCCATCAGGGTGTCTGTAAGAACTACTGGTTTTGCCCAAGGTCACAAATCCTCAGCCAAATTGAATATTTAATCACTTTCTAGGACAGACAGTTATCTTTTTATTAATCAGAGAGGTGATTATGAGTCAAAGTGAGGGACCTTACAAACCTGTGGAGTGCTCCAAGCACTGCTGCAACTCCAGCCACCCGTGGTACTGTTTGTGTGCTGTAGAACTTAATAAACATAAGATGCTCTTGGCACAGCTGGTTCAGGGATGCTGTGTGGGGAGGGGCAACTGGAAGGGTAAGGAGAAGAGGAGGGTGATGTGATGGGACAGTCTGGGGTGACTGGTGCAGCAAATTCACCTCTTTGGGAGCACATCAGTAGAAATGCAAGGTTTTTATTCCTTTTCCCCACAGTGGCCCTTTGCCCAGTGTTTTAATGATGTAAAAACCCTGTCAAATCCCTGTGCTGTCACAAATCAGTGCTCTCACACATTGAGCATGTTGTTTAAACTCAGCTCTATGCAACTCCACAAACCTGAAGTGACTTGGAATCTACAGAATATTGGCTTGTGGCAGAACAACAATATATTATTTCTATATATAATGTGTGGCTTTGAATTAGGTTGGGTTCTGTTGAAATATTCATGTCACAGGAACATTCCTTGGCTGCTTTGTCAAAGAGTCATCAAGGCTGAATTCATACAGGAATAAAAAATAAGCTCATGGAACAAAAGATTAGTTATTCCTTATTGGATTTATTCTTCCTTCACTTTACTATAAATGTACACTTTAGGCAGGTATTTTTATTTCTAAAACAGCAAGGATTCCAAGCACTATGTTAATACCAGTATTGTCAATAAAAAAAAAAAAAGTATTGAAACACAGAATTCTAAGTTCTAAAGAGTATGTTGCTCCCAATCTTGTCAACAAGGAATTATTGACAACATACACCAGTTGCTATCACATAGAAAGGTCCATGAATATCAACCAAAAGGAATTCCTATACCCCAGGTTATAAAAAACACAGTGTAAATGATCCCTACATGTATTTGAGCCCTAAAGACTGTGGAATTATCAGATTTGAGAAGGTGCATCCAAGTCTTTGCAGGACTCTGCAAGCTAGTGGCAATTGGTTTTTATTTTTATTTTTATTCATCAATACAGTAGGTCTAAAACTTTGCTTGTTAGCAGGAATTACTAGAGAGCTTGGCTTGTAAAAGTTTAGATGTCTTTGGGTAGAACAGGCATGTATGTTTTGTTGGGGTTTTTTTAACAAGCATGTGAGCAAGTAAAACTTCTGATAAAGAGGTTTATGGAATAGCACAGGCAATATGTTTAATGGAAAATGGTCCAAAATTTTGCCTGGCACTGCCTCTGTATGTATTGAATTATAATTTTAATTGATAATTTTTGTTGCCCAGATGTCTTTAATTTGTCACCCTCTGAAGCTTATTTTTACCATATGTAGTGAAAATGTAGTCTGCAGGAGACTTAGCAGGAGGCTTACTTTTTATTTACTTAAAAAAAAAATTATTATATTGGAGATAATCATTTACTCACCACACTAAAATGCAATTTGTATTTGCCTTTTACCTTCAGATATCTTTATCCTTCAACAGCTGAAATCTCTGTAGATTACCAGACTGGTTAGAAAATTGTTGGGAGGCCTCTGTGCAGAATCTGAGATGCCACAGCCACGTGTGTAAGGAAACAATTGCAACATTCCAGCTCAGTCCTGAGGATCTATCTGGTTTCCAGTGATCAGCATGTTGGGACAGATGTGTGAGCTGTTTGGACGTGCTGTGCACATCCCAGGCACACTGGGCTTTTCCACTCTGAAAGGATGGTGGTTCAGGACATTAATCACAGAATGGTTAGGGCTGGAAGGGACCTCCAAAGGTCACCTAGTGCAGCCCCCTGCAGTGACACCCTCAACTAAACCAGGCTGCTCAGAGCCTTGGCCAACCTCCCCTGGAATAGCTCCAGGGATGGGGCCTCAACCACCTCCCTGGGGAGCCTGTGCCACTGCTCCACCACTGCTCCACCACCCTCAAGGGAAAGTAATATGTACAAGCAGTTTGTAAGGCACAGGTACTGTGGGATTGTTTGGTTGTTACTTCCAAAAGAAAAGAAATATCTTAATTCTGGGCATACTATACACCTCAGTCTGAGCACTGATTTCTGCAGTTCAAGTACCCCTGTTAATCACTTCAAAATCTTGCCTTATGTAATGAGCTTGTCAGACATTGGTACAGCATGGCAAAACTCAGAGAAAACCAGTTGGCTTCCAGATAAATGGGTAAGGAGTTTCTGGCCACACCAGGAAAGTAAGAGAGCTTTGAGTCAATTAACACACGAAAACAAATATTCAGGTGACACATTTGTGTGAACGTGACCTTGGATCTTGGCTCAAGTGGCAGACAGACAAACAGATTGGTGCTTGGCCAGATGTCACATGGGTTCAAGTATCAGGCATCAGTCCCATCCCAGCTCCAACGTGCATGTAAAGGAAACAGCCTCTTGATGATGCAGCAGGACCTCAGGACTTGTGGTGTTCCCATGTAGGTGCTCAGCAAACCCAGGGAGCACCTGTGTGCTAAACACCATGTTCTTTTTATCTTCTTTGCCCACAGAGTGGTGTCATCAATGATTTAGAATCTGTAAAAGTGTGGAGCTTTATACTTAACATGTGTAACTGTGTGGCTTTCTATAGATGATGCTTGTGGTAAATTCTCATTCATGTGTCAGACTATAGAAATGGAAACAGAGGATATATAGAGAAAGGGGGTGTGGATCAGAACAAGTTGCCAGTTTTCAGGATTTCTAGGTGTTTTGAAATAAAAAAGTTGGAGTGAAGCTGAAGATTTTAACACAAAGTTTTGCCCTGAAATCTGGTTCTGTTGTCAGGGCATTAGCAGTGGCTGCTTGAAAAGCAGGCTGCAGATCTCACTGATAACCTAGAGCTGTGATGTATCTACATCTTCACCTGAGCACTCTCTGCTTGAGGTTCACTAGCCTCATGTGGGTCAGGTACCATTAAATATGTTTTCTGGTCTAATATCAAGTCAATGTAAAAGAGATGTGTGTAAATGTGAAGAGTTCTCAGCTGAGTTCCTAGTAACCAAGTTCTTGAGGGGCTTGCTGAATTTAGTTTCCCATTAGATGGTCTTGGATGCTCTTTGCAAGCAGCTGGAGTCTTTCTCTGGGTGTTTCTATTCTCAGCTTGAGCTTCCAGCATTAGAATTATTATTTTATTCTGTTTATTCTATTTATTTACTGGGTTATGTTGTTTGAACTCAGAGCAATCCCTTTACTGGATTCCAGTGGGAGGTTCAGTGCTGGAGGAATGATCAGTCACTCTGCTCCCTCCCTTGAGCCAGGACAAATGTTTGTCAGGCTTTTCCCTGACCTTGCAGCTGATCTAAAAGCACCACTTTGTAATTGTGGCCTCAAAAGACCAGTCATGGCTCTGGACAGTCCATTGAGTTCTGCTCAACCCAAAGATGTTAAGTGAGGTGCTTTACATTAGGTAAGATGAATATCCCTCTTGTCTGCTGAAAATTAATCACTGCTTGGTAATTCTTTTCTCCATTACTAATTGCATCTGTTGTGTGACAGTGAGAGGGTGTGATATTCAGGACCAGTAGTTTAATTGCTTCCTGAAGAGCTTTCTTAGTTACTCCTTAAACAGTAATCCTGCTAAAACAAGCAACTTTGGAAAACTATGTAGAGAATAATGAATGTGTTGTGTAATTGAAATAAAACACAGGAGCAAATTGTGAATATATAATAATGAAGTATGGAAAGCAGCTGATTTTACAGCAGAAATATTGCATTTAAAAGGGGGTGGGTGGCCCTGTTCAGAGACATTTATCTTTTAAGATATTTTAGGCAGTGAGACTCAGGAATCAGGACCCATGAAGTAGCTTCCACCCTGTGCTACTAAATCTTGGAAAGAAGCTCCAGGGAGTTGCCAACAGGGACTGCAGCTGGCTCAGTAACTGCAAAGTAGCTGAATAGTGACTGCTAGTGATTATGTCACTGTTCCATGTATTTTTTTCAGCCTGTGCTTCCCCCTCCCTGCCTTCCTTGGCTGATTCCTTGCTCTTTTGCAGTCTTTTCCTGTGCTTCTCTGCAGGGTCTGCCCACATTTTTGTAGCTGAGCCGTGTTAAGCAATCACTTCAAGAAGTATTTTGGGCTTTGTAGGGTATGATGATGGTGCCAATGGCAAATTGTTTACTGTGTCTTCATATTTACTGCAGTTATACACAATTCAGAGTTCCCTTTGATAAGGAGATGGGGTAGCAGTTTGTCTAGCAGTCCAGGAGGACTTTGTGTGTCTTGCCTTGGAGTGTTTTTGTAATCACACAGATTGAGGTTTCAGAGTTTTGCTTGGGAGGGACAGAAATGTTAAACAGATGTTCCCAGAGCCTTAAATTCCCATTAATGCAGATTGTGCATTTTGGCTACTTTGCACTCAGAGCTGTGAGAAATCTTTGGTGCCTAAAATGGCTCCTTTGTCTTTGGCAGCCCTGCTTTGTTTTCCTCCCAGAATTTGGACCCTGATGTTATGTTTCACTATTGATAACACTCTTCTTGTCACATGCTTGTGTTAGTATCTCTTCACATCTGTTCTTTTCAAACTGATGGGCACCAGGAGAAGTGTGGATTAGTTAATTTTCATGAAGAAAAGCTTGCCTTTCCCCTCTCTTTTTGGATCGTGTCAAAATCCAATGAGACAGAAAATCCTGGGACCAAAGACAAGCTGCTGCCTGGCCCTTGTAAGTTCTGCTTTGGTTTGGCTGAGTAATACAAAACAACAACAAAAAATTCCCCATATTGTTTTTGCCACTTCTAGCATCGATCAGCAAAATATTTGCAGTGTTTCAAAGCTTTCTCAACCCTTCCCACGTGAGCTCACCAGTGTGTTATCTCTGCATCTTCTGATGCAACCAGAGCAGAAAGTAAAACTCATCTGGGCCCCTCTCCTGTAGCCTGGTTTTTCCTTCAAGAGACTCTTTAGTGTTCCCCCATCTCTGCAAGGATCAGAGAAAGAGGATTGGCTTCTCTCCCCTTTTGCTTAGGCAAAGCATTTTCTTCTTTTTTGATCAGGAAATTAACAGCTTTTTGGTTTTCTGCTGCAAGACAAACCTAGACCAGGTGGCTTTACAGCCACTGCTGTTGTGATCTGGAGAAGGGAGGACACTGTGCAGAGAATTTTTCCTTTTGTAACTTTTAAGAGCTTAATTTTGCAATTTTAAGCATAATTTTTCAAATTAGGCTATGGCCTTTTGTATGAAAGGCAAGGATCTTGTAATTTGCGTATCTCAGTAAAACAGTGTAGAGAGAAAAATGCAAAGTTTTTTCTGTTTGGTTGTTGTTTGGTTTAGTTTGGGTTTTTTTGTGTCTGTGTTTTTGGTTTGTTTGTCGTTTGGTGGTTTTTGATTGGCTGGTTAGTTTGGTTTGCTTTTTTTTCTTGGAGGGATGGCAGTGTTGAAACATTTTCATCTCACGTGTACTAAATTCTGTTTTGCCTTAAATTCTTAGTATTCTGTAAAAGATGGAATATTAGTAGTCTATAAGGTGATCAGTGTGAAGACTGAATCAAATGTGACAGGAGAGAGGAGAAAACATGGATGCTTTCCCATATAGGAGACTGAATTTCCTACTTTAGGTGTATTTTATTTCCAGTTATTTTCTGTGTATTGAATCAGAATATTGGAAATATCCTGTAGCTCACATATTTCATATTTTTTCCTTGTACACCAGTGTTTTCTAAAAGCATTTACTGCACCCAGAAGCTCTAAATATGCTGTTTTCAGCCCCAACACTGGCAGAGTGACCCAGAGATAATGAGTGTTTCAACTTTAACCTTGATGTTTGCAAGCAAGCAAACGATCAATTTGTTGATGCAGTAAATCCAGACTTTGGTACTGCTTCTCAGAGACCTTTGCAGCTCAGAGACCTCACTGGGATTATTATCCCCAGTGTGGCAGGGCCAGGGGTTTAGTCTTCCACCATTGCTGTCCAAAAATGAAGCAAATAACTGAGCACTGCACAATCAGCTATTTTTCTTCAATAATCTGATTTAAGACATGTTTGAAGTTTATAGGTAAGTTACTCATGGGGTGTTTACAGTATGGTGGGGAGGACTTGTGAAAATAGACATTGGAGAGAGAACAGATTGTGAGAGAGCACCAGTAAAACCCATAACTACCTTAAATTGTCTTCTTATTTTTCTATGTCATTGTTTTCAGTGTTCTTTGTGGGTGTTTTTATGTGGGTGTAGGAAAGGTGGCATGGAGACTGTAAGTATTGTATGGGAAGCTGGTAACATCCTCTGCCAGTGTCTTAGTGGCACAGAATGCTTCTAAAGTCTTAAGAGTGAGAAGAAATGTTGATTTACACAGATGCTTGGTGGAACCATCATGCTGCAGCTACCACAGCTACTCTTGTAACAAGCACAGCTTTTTTTGCTAAAGGAAAAATACTCCCTGTGACTAGACTTAGATGAACTTCATACTCATTGCCCTTTTTGTTGTAGAAGCTTTCTTTTCCTACAAACAAGGTGCAATGCATGTTAAATGAAACTTGCCAGTGAAAGCATATGCATGTGTAAACATGCACAAAATGCAAGGCCAAAAGACACACAGTTTATTATATTTTTCTTAAAGGTTTTCTGTGCTGATGGAAAAACCATTAATGATCACTTTTTTCAGTAATAAAAATATGAGTATATTTTGGCAGTCTTCAGAAATGGTTATTATTAAGCAGCTTTGCTAAGGCAGCTGGTTAATAATTGACAAGAGCTGTAATTATTAAGCAGCTGTAATTTACTAGTAGTGTTTGAAAGTACAAAAGGGTATGCAATTTAATGGTTAAAACAATAAGCACTTCATTTATGTTTCCCCAGCTGTTTGGTTGTTCTGGTATAAACTCAGCTAAAAAGACTGCTGAATTCTAAATATTTACAATAAAAAGGGAAAAGTAGGGTGTAATTTGGGCTGCTGGATGGGTCCTGGCCACCTTGAGCAGTCAGCTATCCAGCCCTTCCTGAGCTTTCCTGCCCAGTGTTGTTTCCAAGGAGACCTCAGTGCTCCCATCACCTTTCACAAAGATCTGTGTTGGATGGAGAAGTGGTGCCTGGAGAGGTGAAGTGATGCTTGCAGGGACTGAACTGGCAGTGCTGCTGGGTGCCAGGAGCCAGCCTAGTGCCTCCTGGCACCTCCCCAGACACCCTGGGGCTCAGCACATGTCTGCAGAGGGTCACAGTGTTTCTGGGCCATGAGCAACCAACTGTTGTAGCCTGGCAGGACTTCTTCATGAAGAGCACACTGGAGGAGCAATGCTGATCATGTGCTCTGCCCATTCCCTTCTTTTTGTTGGTGGCTTCTTCAGAAGACACACGTGGCCTTTGACTAGCCAGAGGACAGTTGTTCATATTCTCTGCCACCATGACAATAAAAAGGTACACCAAAGTTTCTTTACTATTCCCCCTCACCAAAAAATAGTCACATCACGGGGATAGATTTTCCTTTGTTTTCAGGACTACAACACAGAAAGTGATTGCTCATTTCTCACCTTCCAGTTGTGTCAGGGGATATCAGGTGCATAATGTCATGTTTCAGACACTGTTGGGTAACTAACAGCAAAGAGCAGCTAGTTCCAGGTGTTGCTGACCTGGTTTGTGCTGCCTCCACAGAGAAACTCTACAAAGATACTCAAGACTGAAAGTAGCCTCAGAAACTAACAGTTAACCAGCAGTGTTTGCAGTTGGTTCAGTGGCTGCCAGGCTTTGTGTAAGTGATGGTTTCTAGGGCACTCTGCACCCTGAGTCTTCCTGAGAGTGGAAGCTCTGTTCTGAACACACACAGATGGTTTAGCAATAGTCAGATGCTCAAAAATAATCTGTGCCATTCTCCTTTGGTGTGTGACTGTCATTTCCTAAAGCATCAGGCTAATGATTATTTTATTTAAGCAGGTTTTTATTTAGGATCCACGTATCATTTCTGATTATTCTTTTTCTTCAGCAACTAGGTCGTGTACGTTACATCATGGTAAGATCAGCACTAACAGCACAGACCTTCTGTCTGTGACTGCTGTTAGAGATCAGGGATAAATTCCCTCTCAGTCTCCTAGATATTTGCTGCACAATGTGATCTAGAACTTATTTCTGTTTTCTAGTTAAAACTATCATGTGTCAGAGAAACTGGGCATGGATCTTTACAATGGCAAGTTAATAACATTGACAGCCTCTGTTTTCTGAGTGAAATTTTATCTTGTTTGGTTTATAACATCAGGTATTTAATGCTTACAGTTTGTGATGCCTTGTTCAGAACTGACTGCTGTGTTTGGCTTGGTTTTAACAGTCAAAACACAAGGAACCTTCTGAAAATTGTACTGTCTCAGTAATGCTGGACAGATCCTGAAGTCTCCAGTGTTCACTTTCATGAACACCTCAATTTTAGTGTGTGAGCTGAGTAAATGGGTAGCACTGTGGATTTTGCTGTGTGTTTCTGCCTGCTACTCCTTCAGTTCTGCTCTTCCAAGTATTTGGTAAGGTATTACCCTGAGGAATTAAAATCTGCTGTACAATGGTATTTGGGTTGGGAAAAGCTCAATGTTGCAAATTGTCACCAAAACCAAATTTGTCCCAAGATAAATACTGTTATTTTCATTAATTGCAGGAAAGAAAATATAACTAAACTTCTTTTATAGCCACAAGATAGTTTCTTCCCAAAACAGGTACAATGAGGTACAGAGCTATAAGAAATTGCCTAAGGTTATATAAAACATATTGGTTTGTTCTAATCAGCAGAGTTTATGATTACACTGCAATTTCAATCTCCCCTTTTACTGAGGGGATGGATGATGTTTTTTATATCTATTCACATGGCTAAAAATGAGTAATAGGCATGGAGGATGTACCACTACAGCATTTGTATCACAGTGGAATAATTGGAGTGCTCTGAACATCAAAAGGAAGTTTTGCCAAGCCCAGTGTACACACTTTAACGTTGTCTGAGAGGCTGAAGAGTGTAGAATAAAGAGCCTTTTAACTGCACCTTTTTGTTGGTGTTACAGCCCAAAGCTATGCTTTTGGTCCAGAAATGCCTGATTTTCACCCGCTGGGTCTGTCTCAGATGATCACAGAAAAGGCATGATTGATTTCTCCAGGGAAAATGCTAGTGCCAGGGGAATGAAACTAGCTCATATTGGAAACTAAAGAAACCAGCGTGGCAGATGTGTGTTTGTTTTTTAATCACAGCAGCACACCCACTGTAGAATCAGCATTTGCACGTCCCCATGGTGCCTGTTGTTGGCAGTTTCAAGGTTCACAACAACAACCAGCACCAGGTGTTGGCTGAGCTGGAGCTGCCCGGGCAGGATGAGACCACAGCAGTGTGTGTCCCTTCCCCTGAGTGCAGCTCTGCAGCAGCAGGAACCTTCTGCAGGACGTTGGCCAGTCCCTGACCTGAGGACAGCAATTGAAATGTGCAGTGTTTTCTAAAGACTCTGGTTGTCACACAAAGCTGGGGATACCCAGGGTGAGGTTCGGAGGCAGCTGGGAAAAGCTGTTGCACTGTAGAAAATGAAAGTAACCCTGGGAATTCCAGGTGTACTGGATTGTATATGCTGGAGCACTCACGCTGGTTTGAACTGGTCTTGACTGAATTAGGTCAAAAAGTACTAGTTTAGCCAACTTCTGCCAAAATTTGGTGTAAGGCAGTAGTTGGTTCTCTGCAGTGTGATAGAGGCTGTGCCCAGAGAGTGGTGATTACTGGGGTGCAATCCAGCTGGCTGCTGGTCACCAGGGGTGTCCCTCAGGGATCAATATGGGGACCAGTCTGGTTTGGCATCTTTATTGATGACTTGGATTTGGGGATTGGGGCACCCTCAGTAAGTTTGCAGATGATACCCAGTTGTGTGGGGGTGTTGATGTACTTGAGGGCAGGAGGCTCTGGCAGTGACTGGGACAGGTTGGGTGATGGGCTGAGGCCAATTGTCTGAGGGACAGTGAGGC
>JAOEGS010021456.1:20563-36375 GCA_025447755.1 Corythornis vintsioides | reverse complement strand
CACAGTTATCCTTGAAAACCACAGAAATAGCCTAGGTGAATTTATTCACCCATCAGTCCTTCCCTGTTCTTTAACACAGAGTAGAGGTGTAAGGAGGGAAGCTAATTCAGCCATGGCAGCATCCAAAGACAGACCTCTGGCTGGTATAAAAGTATATAGCTTTTCTCTGGCAGGTCACCACAAGAACAGCAGATGAACAAGCTTCTTCAAAGCCCTGCACCAGGCTCTTTTTGAGTTAAGATTTCTTTCCCTCACTGTCAACACGACTAAGATATTTCATAATCTGGGAAGCAGCTGAGCTCTATTCTGCTTTGTGCAGTGCTACAGCTAGAAGCTTCCATCCTTCCATTAAGGTGATGCAACAAAGAGCTTCAAAGAGGTAGAGGCTTTGCTTCATCATCCAAGACACAGAGCTTTTGATCCAGTCACAGCCTAGCAATCTGGTCCTTCTAGTACTGTGTGAACTTTTCAGATACTCCTCCTGAACTGTTTCAGTGTGGCTTTGCTCTACAACCACCACCTTCTACCAGAAATTCACTATTTCTGGATCAAATGCAGGCCTAATTCTGGAAACACTGGTAAGAGCCAGTGAGAAGGAGTCTCCATTCCCATCTGCAGAGCAACTGCTGGTTGAACTGTAGGACTATGAACTGCTATTGGCAAAGCCAATATAAGGATGGTGTACTCCCTTCTCCCTCTGTTCTCCTGCCACTGCAGTCAATACACAAGATCTAGGAGTTCCATTATGATTGGATTAGCTGCTTACACTGCTGCTTTAGAAGATGAACAGAAAACCAAGCAGGACGTGTACAAATTCTTCACCAATGTTAAAAGGTTTTCTTTCAAATAGAGGTGTCTGTTTAGCTACATCTTTAAGTCAAATGTTAATTTCCTCTCCTCAGTCTTTCTAATCTGCACAGTTGCTTTCAGCCTATTGCAGGCAGAAGAACCATCAGCTTTTCAGAGTGAGGCAGAGACTGATGTCAGTTCTGTCAGTCCCCAGCTATCACTACTACACTGGCTGCAGCAGTCCCTGGATCCCCAGGGATCGATGGGCTGTGGGATGAACGGATCTAACCTGGCCTATTCTGCTATATACAGGAAAAGCAAACATATTCTGGATCCAGAATGAATTACTTTACCCTGATTGCCTTCAAGTAGAAGTTAAATAAGATAAATCACACAACATAGCAAATAAATAAATAACTAAATATTTATTTATATGTGCGTGTACGCACACAGAGGCATTTTTTCCTTCTGGGTAAACTATTTGCCTGAAGCAGTGTTTTAGCTGATGAGATTAGTTTTCCTTCCTTGCACTAGGGTCTTACAAGGTTAAATGTTCTCAGGCTAACGAAGGCTAACTGTCAGCAGAGCTGAAATGCAAAAAGGACCACAGTATCTGTGACAGGCATTCACCTTGAAAACTGGCTGCTGATGTGCATACATGATTTCTGCAGGTGGACTCCATTACTAGAGAGATGTAATACACAGCGACCTCACCAGTTCTGCATCTGCTCACAAAATCCTGGAAGCAAAATCCTGAACTAACTCTTGTCCCATTAACTACCCATTTTGCCTTTGGATTAGAATATCACATTTTGTAAGATGTGAAATCCTACAGACAACTTTATTGCAAACTTGTCCACCACAAGCCTCTGCTTGCTGGCGTTGCTGACTTCTTTGAAGGAGCACCTGGAGATGACTGTGTGCTACAGAAGTTTCCAGGTTGCTGATCCTAGGTAAATTGGGCTACCTCTCCGTAGCCCTGAGCCTGGTCCCTAAATCTGTTTTGGTTTTTTTCCCTATAATCACTGTTTTCTCTTAGCATTAGCAGGCACTACCAGCCGCTCTAAAGCATCTCACATCCAGCACCCTACAGTGAACCTCATCAGCTCACAGAGGGTACCAGATTCTACTCCAAGCTTCAAGCATGACAGGCAGTGCTCCACAGAAACAATAAGATCGTGTTGAAACTAACCCCTCACTCCTACTTGTCTCATGTCCTTCTAACAGGCTGCAGGCTACAGTTCCCCTTTCCAGCAGAAAACAGAAGTTCTTCAGAGGCATTCTTGGGGAAAAAAACCCAAACACTAACTTGTGCATGTTGGTGCACAAGCAACAGCAGAAAACAAACAACCAGCCTTCGTGGCTGTGGGGTTTGGTCCTCTTTGTTTTCACTTAATTATTTGTAGGGTTTATTTCACAGATATTAGGGATTTGGCCATTGGAAGACTGTAAAATGTAATGAGAAGTTTTATATTTCAAAAATGGATTTTTATAGCACAGTTGCTAACCTTCTGTGACACCTAGTGAGCTTGTCTTACGCCTCCCCATGCAGCCAGAACAGCAGAGCAGGCACAGGCCTGTGCCAGGACAGAGCTCTGGGGGCACCAACAGCCCTGGCTGAGGCTGAGCTCTGCAGAGCCGTGAGCGAATGGCTGCAGCTCGGGCTTCTGTCTGAGAAAGCCTCTGCCCAGCAGGGTACAAGCTGGGCTCCGGGTTGGGCACGTGCTGTGTTCAGACAGGGGGCTTGGGTGACAGACTTGGAGACCTCCAGGTGCCACGACTCATTAGTTAGTCAAGACTGCAAAAGCACTTTGCATCTGATTAATGGCTTCCCGGGCACTCAGCATTTCCAATAGGGACATCATGGGGATTTTAATAGATGTTTACAGTGATTACTGTTATGCTGCAGGTTTTTTATTAATCATTAGGAAACTGGCTATCCAGGCAACTGGAGTTAAATAATTTGTCTGAGAATTCATTATAATCAAAGGGGCAGGCAATTAATGACTAATTAAATCCACTGAGATGCTGTGGGAAAGGAGTGTTAATCTTGTTGCTCAGCTATGTTGGAAAGTGGGCGGATTCAGAGCTGTTTGATGTTAATTTGGAAAAGATATTTCTGTAACATAATAGGTCACTTAAGCACATCAGAGGTGAACTCACTGCAGCTATTCACTTCCCAGGCACAGTAAACAAAAAGAACTCTTTGGATTCTTTCTCCTTCCCCGGTCTGGATTAATTATGATGACTGAGGAATCTGAAAGGTTGCAGGTTCCTCTGAAATAGGAAAAGCATCCAGAAGATGGATTGACTGGTTTAGTTGGTTGGAAACCCTCTGGTGTGCTGGCTGAAATATGTAGTTTTATAGGCTTATACACACACCAGAAAAAACAGGAACCAGAATGAACAGCACAACATTGGGATTATTTGTGGTACTGGGGCAGGACACAGATAATTAGAAAATACAATTAATACTCTTTAAGGAATGTTTATGATCTTGTTTTACCCAGGATACAGTTAGTCAAAAAGAAAACTGTCATCATGATCTTTTTTTATACCCAGTTCTATGGCTTTTCAGAATACAAATGCTTCACCTGTCACAGCTGCTCGAAACACAGTGTATGTGCCACTTTTGGCTAGCATCCATGAGATATGCCAGCCATTCTGGTCATGGTGAGCCAGAGTACACTGCAGGTGACAGTGTTACAACAGAAAAGCCAGGGATTCATTTGAGAGGACTAAAAACTACTCTTGCCTGGAGTTGGTTCCTACTGGTGAGGAGAGAGGAATTTTGATGGGTTTTGCCCAAATGCTCTCCTGCTCCTTACAGAAGCCTTCAGCAGCACCACTCATACCAACCAGATGCCCAGCATACTGACATCAATGCAGCTACCTTGATTTAATCAAACTGAAGTGGACTATCTAACATAAAACATGGATCCCCAGTGTAAGATGTTGATAATTCAGTTGATAATACCTGGACATTCATGGAAATAAGTTTTTCCAGACTCCTCCTTAATTACTCCATATACTTATTCAACTTAACTAAATGGAGGCCAGAGTGATGAGAAATGCTGTGGTAAATCCCTCTGCGGCCCAGGGAAGTTCATGAGATTGACTCCAAAAGTTGAGGCAGCAGAATCTGACTTTCTGGCAGTAGGTTTCATGATTACTAGATCCTGACAGAGGAAGATACTCAACCTGTCCCATCCTGGTTCAGGGCCAGTTGCAAAGAGCTTGGCATCTTTCAATGAAATGTGCAACCTTAGAGGTCTCTTTTTATCAAGCCCCTGCTTCCTTTCACAGCACATTTGGCCACATCACCTAGAGTGGGGTAGGAGGTCAGGAAATGGTCACTGAGTGGAAAAAAATAGCTGCCATTTCTCTTATTCATCCAGTAGAATCATTGTCTCAGCTAGTGTTAAAGCAGATGCTCTTTTGTTTCTTTTTTTCTGATTAATTGGCTTCTATAGGCAGACAGAGAATGTTTTTAATGTATCTTTGAAAATACACTGGTTTAATAACAACTCGCTGTTTGCAGAGTAGCGTACAAAAAAATACATTCACAGCATGAATCCGGCCAGACTGGTCAGACACTGCAGCTTCCCCTCACACCAGATCTGAAGGTGAAGCAGAGCTCAGTGTGAACATGCTGGAAGAACAACTCCTGGTGTGATGGCTTCAGCATGACAGCATGCAACCAGGGCTTTAACACCACAATCTTCTGTGACCAGGCACCTGAGCTTTGTACATGGTTATGAGCTACCTGACCCTCCAAGACATCACCAAAAGCCCCTTTTGGGACCTGTCTCTTCTTCTTGGGATGCAGAGTTAGTGTATCCATAATATGTGGTAGATTCTGTCTCAAATCAATGTTAGTTTTTTTCCCCAGTAATGCCATGTTTTAGTTAAGTCCTGTGGTCTGGACCACACTAGATCACATCACATCAGTGTGAAGGTCCCTCCTGGCTTCAAAATCAATTAATCTATTCAGTGGTGGAATCCAGCTGAAAATCTGTATGAACTAATGGATGGAAGAAAAGATATGCTAGATCTCCTTTCTATAATGAGTACAGTCTTATCACTACAGATGGCATATCTCCTAATTCCTAGAAAGCGTAGTTTAGGAGTCAACAAGTCTGTTTCCCTAATTTCCGTATTGTTGTTCACAGAATTTCTATGCAGGTATCTTGAAAGTGCTTGGAGAAGAAGACGAAAATGATCAGGAAGAAGTTAAACTCAAGCAGGGCTTAAGTGAACTCCCTGAAATTTATGAATTACACCAAGACATCCTGGGCGAACTGGAAGAAAGAGTCCTTAAATGGTAAGCAAGCATGGAATGTCACTGTTTGGTGGCCTCCACGCCAGGTGGGTGAATATCTCAGTGTTCCCTTCACCACACTAGCTGGGAGGCTGGGATTACAGGAGATGAGACGAGTAAAACCTGAACTATCTTGGCAGATTTTGCATACAGGCAGACAGGAAAGAAATGCAGAAGCTGTCAGGCTAAGAAACCAAATGCTGAAACATCTATGCAGTGCACAACCCTTATCTCCAAAATGGCCCTGTCAGTCAGTATGAGGACAGCCTGCATTCCTTCTGGTGACAGCTCATAGCCTTCAACAAGTGGCTTCACACTCATGTAGTGAAGGTCTCCAACTCATGCCACGGGAGGCAGCAACATCAGACATCAGAACTGATTCTAGAGATGATCTCCTTACAGAAATCTACAAGGCAACTGGATAGCTCCTAGGAAAGGGACAGCCTTCAGTCCCACAAGCAAGGCAGGGCTCTGTACAGGCCAGGCTTCCAAGTCAAACAGACCCTGGCAGCCTGCTGAGGGGCTCCACCCAAGCTGAGCATACAGAGACATTCTGCCCCCGATGGACACACAGTGCTGCCATGGCAAAGGCACAGCCAATGATCAGCCTGTTTTGTTGTCCAGCATGTCTGTGAAGCACTCCCTCTGTGCTGACACTGAACCCGAGTGTAGCTGCACAGTGGCCTTACACACCGTGGGCCTAATGCACTGGGAAAGAAGTATGGCTCTTCTTTATGTATTTACTTATTTGCTGCTTCTTTTCTTTCTGTGGCCTCAGGGAGGAACACCCGAAAGTTGCTGATATTTTTCTCTCCAGAAAATCAAGGCTGAATCACCACACATCATACATTATGCAGTTTGATAGAAATTTGGCTTTGCTAGATGAAACCTGCCTCAAATATTCCCAACTGGCTACTGTAATACAGGAGTTTGAGGTAAGACTCCTATGTTGGTTTTTTTTTATCCTGCACTAATGAATGGTTGTGCCACAGGACTTAGTCAGAGGTATTTCTTTTGCACCAGTGTTCACACAGGGTAGAATGGGAGAAAACTGAAAAAGACCACCCCGATCAAATTCCATGATTTCTGGTTAGATTTTAAAGCACTGGCCATGTGGCCACATCACATCATTTCAAACGCATGACTCTTGAGCTAAAACGGTTCAAAGCTATGATGCTTTACTGTGGGTCTAGAACCCGTTTCTTACCATATCTGGTAAGAGAAAGAACAGTGTTTGCTTGGGTGGCAGGGGGGCTGTAAGGATAAATTAATGACCAAAACTTAAAGGTTATTCCGAATGCCACTTCCTTGGGTTACGGATTGTGGTTTTTTCTTCACAGCACACGTGAAATACTCTTGCCCTCTTGCACATGTGCAAACACACCCTAACATCTTCATCCAGCCTTTAACTTCTAAATGGTATTTGCTTTCCTCCCTTATCCCTCTGAGACCAAGCTATTTGTGAATGATGCCACAGGAAATAAACTGTTTACAGTACTTCTTTATAGTCACAAAGAAAATACCCCCTAGGAATCTGGGTAAGTTGGTAATGGTTCAGTGGAATTTGTGCACGCAGCTGTTAGCAAACTCTGAAAGTACACATCAGGTGGAGATGACAGTTTGCTGCTGAGCTACATGGCCCTGATCTTTGTGTTTCCCTTTCACTGAGAATAGCAGAGCTCTGGCAGCAGCCCTCAGAGTGTGAAACACCAGCTTCTGAAAGTTGTGCAGCGTGTCTTCCAGTATCGTATGCTGCTCACAGGTCAGTATAACCACTGTCAAAGGTACTCTGTGCAACCCTCCCGTGATACTCTGTGCCTCCACTGTGCCACACACTGATGCCAAGACAGATAAAATAAGCTACGGTTGTGTGGGATGTCCTGGGAACTTCAATATGCATATCACAGGATTCAGGAAAGGTCAGGGAGCCTGCAAGGGATCTAGGATAACCATGCTGAAAAGTCACCACAAAGGGTACAGCCAGGTGCTTTTAGACATTCCTTCTTGGCTTTTTCCTTCTGTGAATAAGGAGAGGCAGAGTTCAGCCTCACTGCTGGCAAACAGGTTAGATGTTATCCATGTCAAGGTCAATTAGCAGAGACAGCAGGAGACAGTAATCCCCAGCAAGGGGACTCTGCAGTGCATCAAGCATGACAGGGGCAAGCCCCATCTCCTTCTACTCCATTATAAAGCAGCTCTACCCACCACTACACCCTAAGCCCTGTGTACAGTACACCTAAGGCTAATGATAATTTTAAGTCAAAATCCCAATTCCTTCTCTGCAACAAATGTAATAACAAATCTCAGTGTTGTGGAGTAACTCAGATCAGAAGACAAAAGAGCAAGGATCCATCAGCATAAAGATGGAGAAATGCTTTGGGAATACGTGTTATGTGTGTGTGCAGAGGGATGCAAGATGAGTTCTACATGGGGCAGTAAAAAGGAAGCCATAAACCCTGCCATACTCCACAGCCAGCAAAGGGCACTGCATATTAGAAGGGACTCCTGCAGAGCAGCAGAACAAAGTGACTATATGAGATTTTTACTCACAGTGCAGATCAGCAGCAGTTTCATCGTGTTCCAGACGCTTTGATCAAGGATGCAACTCATTATTCACATCTGGTTTTGCTTTTTTAGTACGAGCAATAAAACCGAACGCCGGATGCCAGGAGTAGGACTCTTTTTCTGTCTGACTTGCTTCCCTCTTTGGGTGTGTCTACTTCAAGGGCAGTTTTCCAGACTTGTGGATTGCAGTACTTCGTAGTCTCACGAGATGTTCATGGTGTTTTTAGTGCATGCACACAAATACTGCATCTAAGAAAAAGGACATGGCATGACCCTGTCAGAAATATCCCCACTGTGCTCCAGTTTCTCTTCCCATTTCTGTAGTCCACAAGGTAAGGTGCAAACATGAAGCGTGATATTTTGTGAGAGACCTGTAAGGGTTTCAGTGCAGCTGCAGTGATTGGATTCCATCTATGCTTGAAGCAACTCAAGCTCCTCCTTGTCCCCAGGTACTAACTGGGGAAATTAAAGCTTTTGTGTGCCATGAGATAAAGTCTGTTGGATTAAGATATTTCAGAAAGTAAGTTTACTGCTTCATTTCTTCACCTCAAGAAACCAAGCCCCTTTTTGCCTGCTAGGACAGAGTGGGTCTGAACAGTGCAGTCCTTCAGATTCTGTAGATAGCTTTAAAAAAAGGTAAAACCGATGCAGGTGTACTTGTGTGTCCATAACTGTCCGTTTCTAACGGATAGGGAAGGGTACTTCAGGAGGACATTGGTTACTAATTGCTGCACTTCAGTCAACAGGAGTTGCCCACTCAGTTAAATGTCCGTAGCCAAGGACCAAGCTTGCAGATATGAAAAGAACACTAAATTTTGCCTGCCTCAGAACAGGCAGGTGCTTTCCTGCATGCGTGGGAAAGCCAGGCAGATGTGGGATGCAGCGCACAGCACTAAAGAGAAATGTGTATGGACAGGACATTCCAGGGAGCAGATATCCATGCACAGCACCCTTCTCAGCACTGAAGCCTTTCTTGGATGCAGAACTGAGGAGCCCAGTTTCATCAGAAAGATAAGGATGAAATACTTCAGGATTAAGCTTTTGAAAGCATAAAGACCCAGACAAAGAACAGGCAGATGATCCAAGGCAAGCAGTCCAAATAAAACTGTCAGGTTAAAGGTCTGCATATAACGCAAATAAAATTCCTGTAAATCTAAGTCCTATGTGTATTTTACATAACCTACTTTCAGAATGTGATTGAGTTACAGCAGAAAACATCAAATTCTGCATGTACAGAACCAGAGTCTCCTCCTTGTGTCTATAAAATTCATACAATTAATTTACTATAAATATAGAAAATCAGTCATTACAGCCAATACCATTAATTCAGCTGGGGAAACAGAATTCATTAGAATAGTAGTTATTGAAAAGTGGTCCTACTCACCAATTCTCTTGGCTGAAAAACAAGCAACTATTTTTAGCACTATGTTTGTTTATTATACCTGCCAAATTATGTGATCAGTCCAAATCTCTATCGATGCTCTTTCAAAGTAGAAAACAGACATGAGTTTTGCTTTGGAAAGAGGCTATATATACCTAATTATTTGAGAATAAAGTGATATGGGAATACTACTGTGTATGCCCCATCCCTGAAAGTGTCCAAGCCAAGCTGGATGGGACTCTGAGTAACCTGCTCTAGTCCAAGATGTCCCTGCCCACAGAAGAGGGGTTGGACTAGTGATCTGTGAAGGTCCCTTCCAGCCCAACCCATTCTATTATTACAATCTCATGTTTTAGCTAACAGCACTACAGTTCTGTAGATCTGTATTCTGACTACTGGATGTCTGTGTCTGTTTGATTATTTCCTACAGATTACTTGAATAATCTTTGCCCCGATTCAACAGAGTATGAAGCCACACAAGGTAAAATGAAATGGGTAGAAAAAAAAAATCTGCTTTCCTAACTCTGCTTCTAAAGAGGTACAGAATCTACACTGGTAGTACATGGAACAGAGTTGTTTTCAAGATTTTGTGTTAATAGGTTAGATGTAAGAGCTATAAGAACTCATTACTAATATAGACAAATTATTTAAGGCAAAATTTCTTCTTTTTTTAATTGAAACATGTAGGCTTCCTATAGTTTTGACGTTATGAACTTAGAGAAGAAGAAATATCATCTATGCAAGCACAGTACAGATATTGTAGTTCTGCCCCAGTCATCAAGAAAATTCTAGTTGTCTTTGGCTCTGTCTGCATTTGCCCTGGTCCTTGTGAGGTCAATCAGGATGGCTCCACCTGCTTGTCACCATTACCTATGGTGTGCCTGCTGTGCTCTCTGAACCCTGGAGAAACCCAGGAGGTCTGAGTCATGTATCTGTATTCTGGATTCCTTAAGCCCAAGTAAACTTGAAAGACTTGCATAAAAATCAGTTCTACACAATCAAGAACAAATCCAGACATTCAGTTGCGAACATAAGCTTTTCCAACACATCAGATGGATAAAGCAGAAGTCTTTTACTCCCACTGAAGCCAAAGCAAGGTCTAGCTGTGGCCTCAAGGGAAGCAGCTTCCAGGATGGAGTATTAATGAAATTCATAGTATTAACGAAACCAGTTCAGCTCTCTTACACTGAGTGTAAAACCAAACCAGCTTACAGCAGTAACATCTGTGACTGGAGAAGGCCAGTCTGTTTGTTCTACCAAGAGCAGAGTCTCAAGCAAGATTTAGGACCCGTCACTGGCAGTGAGACTACAGCTATACCAGTACTTTAAACAAGGCCAGGACAGATGCTCAACCATCGTGGCCACAACTGCCTGTATGTTTTTGTGGCTAGCACATGCTCGTAGCATTTCTGGCCAGCAATGGGCTGCCCCCAGATGATGCCCAGCAATGGACAGGATGGGATCTGAGATAAGGACATGACCCATGTTGTGCCACTGTTGGGGCCATCAGACATGCCCCAGCCCGGGTTATCTGCCAGTGCAGAATCCGGGTGTGAATTCATGTCACCTCTTCATACACACTGCTGTCAGAAAGGAATGACCTGTCCATGTGAGGTGAAGGGAAGGGGACTGACAGCACTGAGCCTTCTCTTAAGTTTGCTGGGCAGCTGCATTCTGTAAGGTGCCAAAGAAGTTAAAGGAGCAGCTGGGATGTTTGCTTTTTTTAAAGATGCCTTTGCAAACAGAAGAGATTTGGGTTGTTTTCATACTCTTTCGTGTGATTTATGGTGTTTGATTTGCTTCATCCCTCAGCTGCCTTATTTATTGTTTCTGAAGTGACGGACCGAGCCAATGACAGCATGCTCCAAGCGGTGAGTGCTACCCTGACACATCTCTCCTGATCAACAGTGTCTTTTCTGATCATCTGCTGAAGTGAATACATTTTTCTGCTAAATTCTGAAGCCTCCTCCAGGGTGAGACTCAAGGATTTATACAGATCTGTTTTACAGTATTGCAGCTATGAAGTAGGTCTGTGCCCTTTAGTGGAGCTGTGCAGGATGTAAGTCCCTGTAGCAAGCAGCACGTTTTTCCTCTTGGGATTGATGAAATGGCAGGAGGAGCAATGAAGTGAGAGATGGGCATTTAAATGGTTCTATTTCTAGACTGGGATATTTTTAGATATGAAATGTTGAACACACTGCAATTGCACTGTTGAAGATACATTCTGAGCTCGTTTACATACTTTTAAGTGTTTTGTCATTACACTGGGTCTCAGGGATTTCAGGTGACCTGGCATGTATCACAGTTTTTGGGAAGTTTTTGTATTTTAATTCTCATTTGAACATTGGTGAGTTTAACTACCTGCATTGCCATTTTGCTTTGCCTTTGCTAAATTAAAGATCTCTTTAGCACTGCAAGCATCCTTCCCTATGGTTAATTACAGGTGGTATTAAATTCATTTTATTATTTCATTTACTGGGTAGAGAGAGGGTTATTAATAATCACTCAAATAACAAAACACAGAATCCAAGAAACAAAGAAAAAAAACCAAACCTCAGACATCAGTGCAGACAAAAGGAAGCAGCAAGGTATCAAACTTCTTCGTAAGAGCTTGTTTTCAGGTAGGTTTTTAAGGTTGAAAGAATACCCAGGAATTGTTAGGGAAAGACAAAGAGGCTGGGTACCTCTACAGACTGCACCAGCACTGCTGACTCAGCATATTCCCCTTAACACCTCTGCCCTCTGGCTGCAGGGAAATGGGAGCACCGGGTGAGACTGAGTTCAGACTGTGTGACGTGGTAAAAATGCAGTGGGTCAACTGCATGAAGGGGTTTTTTTGCAACAGCTTGGGAAGTAAAAATGAAAGAATCTCAAAATCAAGATAGCCTTTGTGTGTTCAAACTGAAGCCTGCATGCTTTGTTCAGAGAAGCAGAAGCATCTGCTTGTAGCAAATTAAACCTAGAGCCAAGAATGTCAACTTCTGCTCACATCTGGAAATCTCTTCTGCTTAGGTTTAAAAGCCATGGCTCTGATATGTGTGCCAAAGTAACAAATGAAGCCCATGTGCTCATGGGCTGTTTCAAAGCACCAAGTTCAGTGATGAGATCTCCCTGGCCTGTGACAGACAAAACCCAAGCCTCCTAGTATTTCTGTCAGAAAGGTGTAAGCTGTAGTGAAAACTATTTCCTGACTAGAGAAACCAGTCCTTGTGGATCTGCCTCCTTCCTCATCCGACAGCCAGAAACTGAGACTTGGGCTCTGACACTGGCAAAATTACCAGACATCAACACGATGTCCAACTGTTGGGTTCTGGTTTTGTGCAGATATCTCAAGCTGTGACAACAGAGAAAGATTTGAAGCATTCTGAAGCTTAAGGTTTTTAAGGTTGAAACTCTTTAAATTCAGATCTTCATTTTCACTCAATGCAACCTATAAAAGATTGGCCCTATTGATTTGGTTTGCATCCAGCCACAACCAGCCATTCTGTTCTTTCCACTTTAAAGAAATGCAGGGAATTTAGAAAGTTATTTTAACGACAGAAAAAACTGAACAGTGCCGCTCAAGACAGAGCGTTAATGACTTGTCACATACCTGGCTGAATTTCTAAGCACTTGGCATGTACCTGGAAGGAGGAAGATTTCTGCTGCCCCTTACCAGCTCATCAAACTACACTCCAAAAATTTGACAGCCACATTCAATTATGTTCTACATTTTTTGCAGAATATCGATGATTTATTATTTGCTTTATTTTTTATTTTATGATAATACCACTGTAGCAGTTTTCCCTGGGAAGGATTAACCCAGGATTTTCGGACACATGATGATATTAACTATCTCCATAGCATTTTCATGGAGTAGGAAAATTCACAATTTACCAGTGTGCAGAGTCGTAAGGCATAGCATCACCACTCAGCATTAAGTCTGTCAGTAACTCTAGGAGACATGCACTACTTGAACTAAGCAGGGTTTGTATTGCTCTCTGAACTTCCACAATACGTTAGAAGCCCTGAGATGCTAAGAGCTATGAATCTTTGTTGCTGTTAACAGCTGGTGAATTCCCTGGGGAGAAACTGCAGTTCACTGCTAAAATGGCCAGAGAAGGATTTCAGCCACCCAGATCTGCAGTACTAATTGGGTGGAGCTTTGCTTTCATGTTGTAATTACAGCTTGTGAAGGATATTTGAATGGAGAATTATTATAGTTCTAAGGAAAATGAAAAAAACTATATAAACAGGGGATTCTAGGGGAACTGTAGGGCAACTACAGCCCTCTCGGCTGCCCACATTCCCAGATACATCCCAGTCTTTCACATGTGATGGCTGTTTGACTTCCTACAGGAAATGTTTGATCCATCTCTGTTCATTTCCTGCTGCACATGTGTCCATAGTGCAGATGTCAGCATTACCATAGGCCTCTGCCAGGAGTCCTAAGAGAAGCTGAGGTGTATCTGAGCTGCAGCTTCTTTCCCCCTTGCAGAAACCTCAATGAGCAGTACCAGCACTGGCCGTGAGTGTGATCACAGGGGGGCACTGCCTTTCTGCAGATGAAGAGTGAGCCTCTGTAGCAGAAGCTGTCAATATGACAAGTTTTGCTAGGGCTAAAACACCTGTCAGTGATGGGAAAATCCTGTAAAAATGTCTTTTGCAAATGGCAGCTGTCCCATGATCCCTGGTATTTCCTGTGCTATTAGTTTATATATTCTGTTTCCATTTTCTGGCTTTTGCATTGCAAAAGAGATACTTGACAGCCGAAATTCTTAAAGATGTGTCAACTGCCTGTTATACTGCATAGTCTCAGTGAAGCCCTGTGCTGGTCAAGGCTTGTAGGTGTTTCCGTATGTTTGATATGCAGTCACTGATAACTAAAGAGCTAAACTTAGCTAAACTAAGAGCTAAACTCAGCATCATGCTAAACAAGTGTAATATTTCACCAGGGCAGTAACATATGGAGATATTTCAGGTTTATCTCAAAAAAGAAAAGCTGAGATAGGTACATTAATTGTGTTAGCTGAAATCCAGGATAAATTAACCTTGACAGACTATCAGGCTGATATGGATATGCTCCTTCTGGTATCTGATAGCTCTTGTAATTAGCTGATTCTGTAGACAGCACTGATTTTATCAGGCGGATACACTGCACAATCTAATCGAGTCTAATTAAGCCCAGGGATATCTTAATGCCAGTCAGTGGAACATAAGAAAACAGACCAGTATCTGTCCTAGCATAAAACCATAGTAAAAAGCTACAGATCATGAAGGTATGTCATATATGGTCCTAAGTCTGTAGTTTGGGTGTGTAACTGAGGATTTAGGCTACAGTGGTTAACAAGACAAGAGACTCCTAATTTTCAGACATATTCCAGTGATGGCTTGCTGCTGTGCAGCCCATTCTACTGTTCTGACTAGATTAAGACCACAGCTGAAGCCTGTGTACAAGCCTCGGTTTTATCAGCCTCACCTGCTAAATGTAAGATCTGAAAATACTCTAGCAATATTGCAAAGGTACAGATGTCCTTTCTTCCTCCTTTGTATATTCACCCAATACCATTTTATTTTTTTCTTTTTGAATGAGAGCAAAGGCTTAGCTAGATCAATCTTATATACCATCTTCATAGATAAATTTATGCCATGTGCAAGTGCCCACTGACAGTGCTTTAAGGCCAGGAAGGCAGTTAACAGTATCAGTTTGATAATGAACGTCCTGATTTTTGCAAACCATCAAAAGAGATGCAGTTTCATTGCCTGCTTACTAGTTAACCTCCTAAATCCTCTATTGCAAAGCCACTAATCCCTTATCATTGAATATAAACCTCCAGATAATCCTAGCAATAGTCTTACAGTATCAAAGCATGCTTTGGATTTTTCATGTCGTGCCACCAATGCACAGGCCTTTGGAGCAGATACTGTAATTTGTCCCTGGTGCCAGTTTATTAGTTCCCAGAGCAAGAAAGTCAACAGAGGCCAATGTATCAACTCTGTGTGGAGATGGGAGGTCCTCTGGAGTGGGAACTGAGGTATCATAGGTAACAGGACTGTAGAAGGCCACAGCAGTTGTGAATGCAGGTGATGAGGTTTTATAAAACTCTCTGGGCATAAAATCCCTGGGCTCAGTTCCCTCTGAAACTTAATTCTCTAACTCCACTTGTAAAGACATAAAATGTTGAGGAGGGGTGGGGGAAGGCTGCCTGCTTGTCTGAAGAGCAGTCACCACGTGGTCTCCTAACGCTGCTTCTCTTCCTCAGGAAAACTTGCAGAAGCTGGTACACATTGAGCACAGTGTGAGAGGGCAGAGCAGCCTCCTCCAGCCAGGAAGGGTGAGTGCTGCAGGCAGCCCCATGCTGCTAAGGGCATTGTTTCCAGCCAGCTAGATCTGTGATTGTGTGGACGGACAGATTTCAGACACTGCAGGTGTTGTTTACTGAGCTGCTGTGCTCAGAGCTTGAGCACTCCTTTGTGTGAAAGGCCATCACTCTGGCAGAGTGCAGAGATGCACTCAGAGGCTCAGGCTGGGAAAAGACATGCATTGCCCCTGCTTACACACACAGCAGCCATTTGACTTTTCCTTCCAGCCATCCCATCTGGTGTGTTTTGACAAAGCTGCTGTTTCCACAGAATCACAGAATGTCTCTAGTTGGGAGAGACCTTTAGTCCAACCTTCAACCGAGCACTGTGAGCTCATCACTCAACCATTTCCCTGAGCACCAGGTCCACACAACATGGAAATGCCTCCAGGGATGGAGACTCCCCCACTGCCCT
>JAOEGS010021456.1:0-20463 GCA_025447755.1 Corythornis vintsioides | reverse complement strand
GCTGTCCCCCTCCTCAGCCTCCTGTCAGGTAGCTGTAGAGAGACAGAAGGGCTCCCCTCAGCCTCCTCTGGACTAAAAAGCCCCAGCTTCCTTAGCCACTCCTCGCAGGACTTGTGTCCTAGTCCCTTCAGAATCCTCGTTGCCCTCTCCTCCCTCCCCCTGTACTCCCGTGGAAGGGTTGCAACTCTGCTGGGAATTGTGTGCAGCTTGGAAAGGCTCAGTTTCATTAGGGTAAGAACCTTTTATCAGGGGAAAATACTTATTTTCAATTTTTATTTTCTCACCACTCCCTGGTGGTGCTTTTAAAGCAAGACATCATTTTTAAGAAACACATGAACATAAATGTGGGAGACTGTATAGCTGTCTTGCCATCCACATCAAATGCAAATTTATTCTCCTGGCTTTCAAACCCATCCACTCCCCCCAGTTCTAAACTGCCTCTACACTTGAAAATTGTTTTTTTTCTTGATTTCCGCAACTCTCTATTTCCCTTCAGCCCACCATCTTTGGCAAAACTCACGAAGCTATTTTCAAGGCGTGCATACTCATAGAATCCACATCAGCTAAACAATGCAGTCAACTTCTACTTCTTCTCTAATGTCAATATTCTCAAGTGTCCTTGACAGATAATGCTTTCAACAGACTGCAAAGCCCAGCATACAGAGTTTGGACGATTGGTCTCTAATTATAAATTGTTCTGGAGTGGAAAACTACACCTGGTTATGTTCTCCATCCAAAAAGAATAGATGCCTGTTTATCCACTGATGTAGTTCAGTTACTCTAGACCTTTCCCAGTGTTACTGTACCCAAGTTCTAGTATGCTGGTTTAGCTGATTACATACATAAATAGTAGCAGTGTGGACAAAGTACTGTCTTCAGACAGGTACAGGTCTGCAGGCATGGTTACCCGGGTGCAGTTTGCTGAAACCTGAGATTTCAGCTTTTTGGTCTCTTTTAGAGGATTTTTCAAGGTGTTGTTTTCTGAAGCTCATGCCATCTCTTTGCGATCTGACAAGTCACCTCTAGAGCCACAGTCCATGGTGCAAAAGCAGTGGGCTGAGGACAAGGAGTTTTTGTGCCAGTCATGAAGAGCAGCAGGGCTAACCCAGGCAAAGACTAAGCGTGATCATAAGGACTGAGGCTAGAAGCAAGCCTGAGGTGATCTGCCTCTTCCTGTGCTGATGAAAGCAGTTCAAGCTGGCTCTTTCCCCAGGAAAAATATTCATTTTTCTCATCTGAATTCCAATTGAGAGTTCTCAGGATTAAAATTTGATGTTTTCTCCTTCAGATCTTTGTTAAAGAGGGAACACTGATGAAAGTCTCTGGCAAAAGCAGGCACCCTCGGCATTTGTTCTTGGTAAGATTTCTCTTGTATTTTTACTCTGTCATCTTTTCCTCCATTACATAGCCCCGAAGCCTATCAGAAACGTTCAGGCTGCAAGCCAGTTTACCATCAGCAGCAACATGGTGACTGTAGCCCTTTTCACACATCTCCTTGGCCCTGCATACAGGAACATGGGCTGTGCAGCTCTCCATTTCTGCCACAGCTACGTGCAGCCTTGGCTAGCCATGATTCTGCAAGGGACTGCAAATTTACATGCTGATCACTAGGATGGGAGCTCCTGAATACTTTCAGCAATTAAGTTTGACACATGAAAGTCCAAAACCTAAGGCATTAGGAGATCTGATCAGAAGTGACAGAGAACACCATACTGCTAACGTTTATGAAAGCTTTCTTTGGCCTCACACAGGAGAGATTTGTATCCTTGGAGCTCAAGGGCTGGGTTTTAGGGCCTGCTGTCCATGTCTGTGTAAGTTACCTGACTACTGCATAGCTATAGAAATGTATTTTCATCGTGGCATATAGCATCTTTACTTCATCACTCTTAAGGCCCTACCAACCATCACTGCCAGCACATTTTTGTGACAGCCAAGCCCATGTGCTATCTTGACCCTGATGCCTGATGACACTGTGTGGGAAAAAAAACCTCCTCAACACTGTCTCTTAATACATGCATTTAAAGCCCTTAGAAGATAAGGACCATGTAATAATCTTTGGAAGCCACTGGCAAAACTCAAGCAGGATAAGAATTTGTCTTAATGTATTATTTTAAAAAAAGGCATTCAGAACATTGAGGGTTTTTTGGTGCTTCACATGTCACTTGCCATTCAAAAAGATCACCAGAAACTAACGTGTATAGGTGTAGTTTGGTTTGGCTTTGGATGAAATAAGTGTATTTACCTTAGCTACCCACACCAGATTTTTACATGAACAGCATTTTCTCAAGTTCTTAGTGGTGAACTTACTCTGCATGAGCTAGGACCAGGACCTGGAGAGAATTTCAGTGGAAGAGTCTACACTGAAGAACAACCCTGAGAATTTAACCCCCGCACATCCTAGATGAGCCCACCAAGCTGAAGTCGTAGTTAGAAGTTCTAACAATGGGACACATGCCAGTACCCTTGCCTGGCCCGTGCTTTGCTGGCGCTGTGGGCGTGTGCTCTAACAGATGGCCATGAGGAGCACTGTCTGTGCACAGCCCTCACGGGCCCGAGCGTGCAGACACACATCTCGTGTGCCCGTGTTTGTGTGTGACAGAGTTACTGGGCCGGCTGCTTTGTGCAGGCTGATGGCATTGTTGAATCTGGTGCTTCCTGGCAGGATGTTTGGGGAGCTTTGCTGTGCGCCTGTTTCCTGAGTCCAGTCTGTTTACAAGGATGTTGGGGCCTCTGTGCAGCCCGTATGGGTCGCTGACACTGGCAGGCCCCTAACTGCCTCCCAACCACAGGGCTTAAGACTGAGACACTCTTATCTCACCCTTCCAAGAAACTCTCTACAAAGGCTGCTTGTGTCTCAAGTGGGGTGCGGGAAGCTGCTTTCAAATGGGAGACTGTTCAATGCTGTAGCTGGCAGGGCTGCAGTTTAGGAGGTTTGGGAGTCAGAGCCTGGGAAGTGCAGCCCCAGCACACATTCAGGTTGCTCTGCTGACACTCAGAGACTTGCAAACTTCAACAGAACATAGGGTTCATAATGAATTAACCTATAAAACACTCAGAAAACCCAAAACACATGGTAGGTGCTTTTAGACAAGAGTGCATTACGTATGGATGCTAGCAGCTCAGCAAGGCACGGATACACTTGTTTGGATCAACAAATGTGGACACTGTAGGTTAGAAAATCTTGCACTGGTCTCTAATGCTACTGGGTTCCCATCACAACAGAGGGACACAGCTGGTGGGACCACAGAGTCACAGGCCACCACTACATATTGCGGGGGAGAAAAACAAAAACAATGGGCAATTACAAAGCAAAATCATCATTACTGTTTAATAAAACCTGTGATACTGACCAGAACTGTTGTGACAACAGTATGCACCAGAGTGTCGTCCTTAACCAGCAGTAATGAAAGAATCGCTGCTTTTAAAGAAATATGTAACTTTTAAAAGAAATAAAACAGATGGGGTTTGCTGTTCGAAAACCCTGGAGCCCATTATGCCAGAATCCTAAACATCTCTTAGGAGTTCACTTCCTTGCACTTAGTGCCCATAACTATGTACCTTTTTTTGTGGTGTGAAACAAGTCTGAAGTACTGGCACTGATGAGTGGCTGAGGAAGGTCTGTTTTGAACATTCAGGAGATAGCAGGATCATCAGACAACTATGAGATTTCACTAGTGTTCTTTGATTTCACAGGGCATTCTCTCAATGTTAACAATAAACTCTGCCTTCATTTTCACCTTTTGCCCACCTGGCTGCTGGAGTCCCAGCTGCTACTAGCTACAGCAAGTGTAAACAGCTTTCCTCTGCTTTTCACTGAAAGGTTTCCCCTTTCTCTGTATTTCCTACCTTAGCCTCCTAGAGAATCAGTGTGCTGTAGGCTGTGATGAATTTTCTGGTTATGCCTCGTCCTGGTGAAACTGGGAATCATCATGTGGTCAGTACTGTGCAGGTGTCACTGTACTGACTGGGTTAATTTTAGCACAGAGGGTAGTTTATGGAGCAATAAGTAAATAACAGGAAAACTGTGACAAGCGGTTTGTCACCCTGCTCTAAGGAAATTCTATTGTGATGTTGTGAAAGAGTAAATACTCCACATTAGACTACAGAGAAGAGAACCTGAGGCTCCTATTCTAACTTGATAATATGCTTGTATATCCTCAGTTGAGAGGTGTTACATTAAAGAGCCTTAAACTCCACATGAGTTAAGACTTACTAGAAGGACATAGAGAAATACACTAGTGGCAAATGCAAGAGAGCATGGGAATCTGCTAACGTGATGGAATGAAATGTTTCAGCATTTTCTACTAAAATATTGGCTGTTCTACTCAATAAATTTGATTTTTAAAGTAGAAAAATTGGAAGTAAAAATTTTCAGTGTATTTTGCCTCTCTTTATTTGATGACACTGGGGTCCATAAGTGAACTCAGGAATCCAATACAGGCATCAGTTGTGCTGTTATACCCAAGGTGCTAAGGATTTAATGCCATGAGATTCATTTCATGTCATTTTTCTTTAATCATTGTTCCTGCTCTGTACCTCAATACAGTAATCAAGGGGCTGACTGAGTTTATTCATACCAATGCAAGAGGCCTGGGAAAGACGAGAAAACAAGACTAGCTTGTTCAAATAAAGCAGAGAATACACACAACTGCTCCTTTGAAAATGTTAAGGTCCACTACTACTTCTAATAGTAAGGGAAGGAGAGGCCAGCAGAGACCTACAAGGTCCAGTTCTGCAATTTCATTTATTTGTTTGTTGGCACAAAGGGAGAAAAGCTACTGTAACATACATGATTAAGTTTGGCAAACAGTAGGGAAGATCTTAATCCCATTTAGCGTGAAGCTGTTTGAAAAATGCATTGTGCAAGGAGCTGTGGGAACTGTGGAAATATTTGGGCTGTTAAGGTACAGATTTTTTTCCTCATAGAATGAAAAAAAGTTTCTGTATTTTGCCCTTCACTGGCCTCTGCTGTGACCCACAAACTCAGCAAAGCTGTCAGATGCCTAGGAGTCTTGACAGCAGTGAAGTAATTACTGCTCTCAGATGTCCAAACCATTCCTCCCTGAATCATTCCTCCAGACTGTGGCACCTCTCCTCATGTCCATAGCCTTTTTGCCCAGAAAATACAACTCTGTGAAGCCCAGCATTCACTGCCAGGGGCACCCTGAGACAGTCCAAGCTTCAGCACCCTGGGCACTTAGTTGGTATTGCCAGGTGGTAAATGCAGAACCTGCCTCCCCAACTTCAGCAGGGCATTCGGCCCTCAAAACAAGCAGCAGTTTCACCCAAAGTGAAAAAAAAAGAGCTGATTATCTACTTGCTTAGCCATTACCAACTGTCACAAATGTGCAGAAGTCAAAGTCCTGGATGCTCCTGGAGTTTTATGGAAATACAGATTTTGATCTAAGCTGTGTGGCTGTGGCCTGTCTGTAGTAACAGTCCTAGCAGTTCATCAAGTTACTGCTTGTTCTGGGTATCCCCCCAGGAGTAAAGGGCAGGCCTGCAAGACATATTGCAAATTATTGATTTTGTCTTTCTCTTCATAAAGATGAATGATGTTCTGCTGTACACATATCCCCAGAAGGATGGCAAATACCGACTGAAAAACACCTTGGCTGTGTCAGGCATGAAGGTAACGTCTCATCTGTATTATAGGCTGGAATTAAAGTTGTATAGTGGGCTGTTTGTGCTTTGTTGGCTTATATCTTGTATCCAGCAAGGGGTAAAAGGGATGGACCTGTTATCGGAGGATTCTCTTGCCTCTTACAGGAAATAGAAGGGAAAATAAAGCAAACAAATAAAATATTATCTATAATGCTGTGACTTGGTATGGCAGCCTTATTCAGGCTGCATAAATAATACAAGTCAAATCAGATTTACCATCTGATCATGAAACTGGAGACAGAAAAGGTTTATTGTCAGATTTTGTCTGTTCCTTTCCATGACTCCAGCCAATGCATGGTTGTTCCCTGCAACATACTCACTAGGGCTTAGTCTGCCTGGTTTTAAGTTCCTGCCACTCAAATTTTACATAAGCTTTAATTTGCCTGCTTTTCCTATGTTCTTTTAACTCTTTTTATCAAAAGAATTAGTAGGTTCAAAAAGCAATTAGACAACTTTATAGGGAAAAGGTGAATGGGGAACTATTACATGCAATAATATAAACACGGTCTCTTCTTCAGTGAATTTCTAAATTGGAGATTACAGAAACTGGTTGCAATTGTCCTGTTCAAAGAGGAGCTGCAGAGCAGAAGCACAGAGTCCCTGCCACAACAGATGTTTATAAACAACAACGTAGCAGTACCATGGCTATGCTCCTCCTAAGTGGCTGTTGCTGTTATCAGTAGGCAACTAATACACTGCATGTCAGAGAAAAGGTTTTAGCTGAGTGATAGCTTTTATTTTTTTTGTTCTTGAAGAGCTTGGCTGAAGACAAGCATTCCCTGAACTGAAGTCCTTCACTGTATAATGTCTGCATGTCAGGAAGACAGTTACTTCCATTCATTCCAAGAACAGACAAGACTTTTGGCTAAAATGCTCATCAGACTAAGTATCTCCTGAGCTTGTCATACTGAAAATGAATCCTGATTGATACTTTTACAGTTGGGTTAAAATATTTTTCCCTTTAGCAGCAACATCACCTGCTGCTAAATAATAGCATTCCTCACTACACCAGCAATACAAAAGACAGAAAACCCCACCTTCACACCTCTGTGCATTGAAATAGCGAGCAGATGGCTGAGGCATCATCAATCCATGTGCTCTGAGACCTGCACAGTGTACTGGCTGTAACCAGTGTAAGTCACATCCACGTTCATGTTCATGGCATTTGCTTCTAGGTCAGCCGCCCAGCGACAGAAAGCGCCCAAAACGTCCTGAAGATTGAGTATGATGAATACTGCCTGACCCTCTCAGCAAGGTACTGTCCCCACACTGCCATGGCTGAGGGTTTTACAGTCTGGAGATGTATCCCTAGATTAGTCTGATACCAAAGACTTAACTGGTGTCTCGTTCTTCTTTCACGTCATTTCAGTCTGTGCTCTTGTGACAGACACAGGCGGAGTGCTTCCTTACCCAAGCCTAAGCCTTTCCCATTATCTTTCACACTTCTTCCCTGTGACATTAGGAGCATATTACATCTCCCATTTACAAGTTCACTTGTTACCTCATACCACTAGGGTTCCAAAACTGCTAGAGAAAATAGTAATTAGGTAATAGATATAAAAGCATTTAATAGTGCTTTAATGACAAAGCCAAAATTAAACCTTACTGTCAACCTCATGGGTCTTTCTAATAAAGGAATTTCACTAATGAGTTCCTGTGGTAATAGAAGATTGCTGCTGGGAATCAGGCTCTCTGTCCTGGGATCACAAATATCAAATATCACAAAATTGACAGGATTTTTGGTAGTAATGACTGATTAGTGTGTTTGCCAGAGACGATCTCCTGTAACATAGCCCTTTGGTTTGTAGAGTTTAGCCTATATGCTGGACATATACTGGCTCAGAGTTTCTGCTCCAGGCTGGCTGAATTTTATAGTGGCTGGTTTGTTTTTTTTCAAACAAGTGCTTATGCTCACAGTGCAGAGGGATGCTAAGTCAGAGCTCAGTGGCAAAATCCGGCATTTCTTTTTTTTTAGTGACTATTTTTTTCAAGACCACAAAAGACAAATCCTTCTCAGTTGTCGTGTTTGGTGGCCTTGATGAGAACAGTGTGAGGAAACCACAGCTGAACAGCAGCTGGCAATGGGGCCACTGTTAATTTTTACAACAAAGTCTGGTGGTTAGCTTTAATGTGAGTGGCTGGTGTGAGTCTGCAACCACTGCTACGGACAGCTAGAGCTGTGCAGTTGCAGATGGACAGAAGCACACAGTCTGAAGTCACAGAAGGAAAACCAGACTACACAGGCAGAAGGGCTTACGGCTGTAACAACGCAAGAGCGAAGGCACGGAGAACAGGCACCAAGGGCCCTGCTGCTTTCTGGGATGTCTGGCTGGCAGCAAGCGCAGCGCTCACGGTTTTGCTTTGTGCTAAGGGGGCATCTAGGGGCCGGTCGGGAGAACTGCTGGTCTCCATAAGTAACTGCAACTCCAGGGATGCTTCCTTCCCTTCGGCCTCTAGCCAGGAGACACAAGATTTTCTGTGATGGACCCAGAGGAAAATTAAAAGTATTCACATCTCTACCGCGGGTATATTTCCCAACAGGCAGATCAGCTCAGCACCCCAGCAGAGATCAGAAACACACTGTGAGCACCCCACACCAGCACTACATGCACTGGAGTACCCAAAAGCTGGGGCAGACCTGACAGAGACATTTCATATTCTCTTATACTACCTAGGACTGAGCAGCTTATAGCAAAGCCAGAGACTACTTCGACAAAAATTCTGGGCATTTAGCCCCACCTCAGTAACAGTTCTACCTGTGACTCTACGCTAACCATCCCGCTGAGAATGTCCAACAGCACATTTGTCCCTGGTCAGAAAATTACCACTTAACGCAGTAGTGGGGAACACAAGCATTTATAAAGAGCTTTTCTCCTCTGATGCAGAAACCGTTTATTTCAGTCCCTGCTGTGCATGGCACTGACTGCTCTGTGTGTTTCACTCCACAGCTCTTGCTCGGAACGGGATGACTGGTACAGCTGCATCAGCAGACACATCCCAGAAGAACACAAAACTCACAGCACTTCCACTTTCCATAGCAGTGTGGAGGTAAAGGGAGGCCAAGTCTTTCAGTGATTGAAAGGGAAAGGGAGAGAAAGAGGGAGAGAGAGGAAAGCACTGGGGGTCTAAAATACAGAGTTCTGAGTGGCAAAAAGTTCTTACTATTTTCCTATAAGCTAAGCTTAAAGAATGAAGCTCCTCATAGCTCATGGGCCATCTCTGAAATGTTAATCACACTCTACACTCTGGTATTTGCTTAAACAGGTGTTCTTCTGTAGGAAGACTATTTTATCCTAAAGAGGAACTAACTTGGATGAACTAAAAATATCTAGAAGCTTTGTAGATGTTAAGAAAACAAAACTAAAAAAAAAAACCACACTAAAAAATTAATTCAAAAAACAAAACAGAATTTTCCTTCTGGCCTGAAGCTAATCTACTTTCAAGTATTTAACAAGAAAAAAAAAATAGAAATTAGTATAGCAACCTTAACCAAATCCTTTTTCAACACATGAAAAAATAACTTACTCTGCTAGTGTCTTTCTGATGTAAACCTGAAAGCGTGCAAGGAGAAATCTGGAGTAATTTTATTTTCCTGTGTTAAATCCTATTTGTATGCAGAAGTCTAATTTCCTCATAGGGAACCCTCCTAACAAACAGTCCTTCAAAAGCACAAGACCTTGCACCAGGTTGCTGTGAACCAGCAGTGGGGTACCTGTAATCCTTTGGTGCTGAACCTAAGCAACACAGCTTGTTAGACTGGGTTCAGTTCCACACTGACTATGGCTCCCCTGGCTTGGAGCAAAAGTACCTGTACAACGCTGCACATGGTGCATCCAAGAAATAAGAACAGTGAATATATTTTCTAAAGCTGCTCATATATATTCAGATCAGCTGTGGAAGCATGGATCAGACTGGATTGGATAAAGTAATTTTGGGGTTTACTGTTTTCTGTACTCTCTGCTCTGATCATAAACCTGTCCCAAGGTGTAATGACATAAACTGCTCATGCCCTTTTCAAATGAAAGCTACACTGCTTTTTATGGATATTATTTCAAAAGCTGTTATAAATAAGATGTTTTTAAATGATGTTACCTGCAATTTGCATATGCAACAAATCAGATTTGTTATGTGGTAATCAGTGCCTGACCAATATAGATGTGCACAGATTTTTACCTGTTATGACTCTGGCTTTAACAGCACCATGTGCTACTGACTGAGCACAGTCTTTCAGTGCTGAAGTAGCTGTATCTCGCTTATGAGGTCCACCATGAATTATAAAATTAGGGGATCTCATCAGGTGAAGGTAGACTGAAACGAGAGCAGAATCATATATGACTGAACAGACTTTGGAAGGGTGGATGCTGCTTCATGTCTTCTTTGATTTTAAGCTAAGGGAAAAGCTCGGAATACCCTTGGGTGAGAGACCTCCTACTTTGGTACCTGTGTCCCATGTGATGATGTGCATGAACTGTGGCTGTGACTTTTCCCTCACTTTGAGGCGACATCACTGTCATGCCTGTGGAAAGGTAAGAGCTGTGCAGGCTCCTCAGGGAGGCTTTATTCACACCTCTAGGACACTGGCTGACGCTGCTGCGATTTCCACAAACCTGCAGCAACACGAAGACCAGAATTTTGACTTCTCACAAAGCCTGTTTAGTGCTTTGCTAAATTAGGTAATTAAGTTATAATCACTCTAGTAGGATCAGCAGTAATCTTCCCTTAAGGGTCAAATTAATTCCCAAAGGCTAGCAGTTGAAGGTTTACAGGCTAATTGTTACTGAGTCCAGTCATTATATCTGATCCACAGCCAGCCCTAGAGACAGTGGAGCAATATACCAAAAATACAGGCTCTGTTCTGGACTAGAGCAGTAGGTCATCTAGTCCATGTCCTGTCCCACATAATAGCTGGTAGATTTTTCTTCCTAAAGGAGTGAAGAAACTCATCAGCAGAGCATGGCTCGGAAATGGAAAGTGTCCTGTGTGCTCCACTGAACAGCTACTGCTGTTTTCCCTAAAGCCGGGGGGATCTATAAGCTTTCTTGGTTTTCTGCCCTTAACATTGCTTCTAGAGATTTGTTTATACACACAAACCTGCAGTCCTGTTTCAAACCATGGCTGGTTTTAGCCTCAGTGATACTTTCTTTGTAACAAACTATCAGTCATTTTTGCTAGTATGGAAAAACATTTACTTAATCTTTTTTCTAATTCTACAGAGAACATCAGTCTGTACCTACATAGGGATAGCAGGAACTATGGAAGCTTGCTTACGAAAATGATGTTACTAACAAAGCTATGAAAACAGAAGTAATACTAAAGTGGCTCTTCTATGATTCACTAGTAGGGAAGACCTAAGTTCCTATGGAGATGGGCACAGTAGTGGTGTGCACCCAAACACAGTGATCAATTCTGCTTGGCTTATAACAGTGTGAATCTACAGCAACCACATTTCAGTCAGCAGACTTACCCTGACTGCCAGATTTAGGAAAGGGACATATCTGGTCCACCATCTCCCTTCCTCTCCCAGCCAGCTCAGAGGATCTGTTTTATATGTGCATATGTATAAAATTAATTTGTATTTACATGCGTCTCTCCTTGCTGCAACAGATCGTATGTCGAAACTGTTCCAGAAACAAGTACCCTATGAAGTACCTCAAAGACCAAGCAGCCAAAGTCTGTGATAGCTGCTATGTGGAACTTAAGAAAAGAGGTAAGATTTCTTCCTTCTTGGCAAAACTGGCAAACCCATTTCCTTCTGGATAATGGGGAGGCTTTAGGATCTGCCGCCACGTTGTGTTCTGTTAAACAGGATTTCTCGTTTCAAGCATGAGGCATGTGTACTCAGGTGCCAGGAGTGCCAGGCTGCATGGCAGCTGGAACTGTTTGAGCAAGCCAGGTTCTCTGAGGATTCCCCTGGCCTTCTGATAAACCAGAATAATGACAACAACTATGTCCTATGAGGAGCAGCTGAGGACACAGTGTTCATCTAGTTTGGAGAGAAGGAGGCCAAGGGGCGACCTCATGGCTCTCTTCAGCTTCCCGAGGAGAAGACATGGGGAGGGAACTGCTGATCTCCCCGGTATCCAGTGGCAGGATGTGTGGGAATGCCTCAAAGGAGCATCAGGGGAAGTTCTGAATTGACATTAAAAAGTAAAGTACAGAGTCACTAAGAGCTTTTCTACATGGGGAGCAAAACTGGTTACAAACACATTAATTCAAAGCAGAAGAGCTACTGTCTAACTAGAATGCTGCATTTTTGCCCTACTATAGAAGCATCTTTTCTGATTTAACTACACACCCAGATTAAAGATGGAAGGAGGGGCAGGTTACATATATGTATGAAAGGAGAATGAATAGGCAATAATGTTCTTGTACAACTATAATAATGTAGATTATATGTAAAAGTAGGCATGTTATATTGTCAAGGATAAAAAGGTAGGGACATGTGAGATTTAGTTCTTCCATCCTGATTAAAGAATTTTACACCAGCCAAGCAAACACATGCTGATGGTGTCACAACAGCCAAAAAAAGCATCCCCATGCCACTGTGTGTCCAAGAAAGGGTAACTTAGTTTTGTGCTTTGCTAACAGCTTCCAAATAATGCATGCTTCCAGAAGTGAAATCATAAAGATATAAACTCAGAAAAGTGGGTTCATGATTTACAAAGAGTAACTCTCTCCCATGCTGAACTCAAAGAGAATGGTTCATACAGAAAGAATGTCCCATTAGTTAAGTCTATACTGAAAAAGTGTTAGAGAATATAGAGGGGAAAAAATGAAAAAGCCATTTGCTTTATCCTTATTTTAAATTAGAAAAAAACGAGCTGTACTTTGTGCTCTGTCAGCTTTTTTGTAGGCTGCTTTCAAGTAGCTGTAGGTTGTTATATTAATCTATGGTGCTATGAAATCCACACATCTATTCAAGACTTAAAGGGCTGAGTTGAAAGAAAAGCTAAAATAAAAACTGCTGATGGAGGAGGCACTGCACTTTCCTTCATTATTTGCATTAGTGTATTGTAGGTCTCTCACCTCTGATCTGATCTGTGCCAATTCACCCATTTCCCCCTTCCTTTATGAATTTCCTTAATCTTTCAGAGCGGCCACTAAGTGTGAGCTTCCCTCCAACTTCACCCAGGTGTTCAAGCAGTGCCTTCTCCTCTGTCTTTCACAATATTCATTATTCATCTTTTAAGAAACAGAAGAAGATCCCTTCAGCTCTTATGGAGGTAAGATCAAGCTGCCTGAGAAAGACATGGAATTGTAGAGAACCACATGCTCATTCTTCAGCAGCTGTAGTTTATTCTGTGTGCAGTGCCCTGGTCTACTTTCATCATGCAATTATATCTTTCTGTTTTTCACAGTAGTGTTTATAATACAAAATATTCTGAGCTCTGCAGATACTACAGAACCTTCTTGAACCCGAAGAGAAATCCATTTAGAGCAGTGTACTTTAATTCACTCATCAGCCCATCAAGTCTTTAGAAAACCAAGATGACTTCAAGGTACTACATAGTACAGCAAGGCAGATCACGGACAATTACAAGTTTCAACAGAGCACAACAGTTAACTAGTTGCTTTTTCTGACAAGACTCTTACTTCTGAAATCTTACTTTGATTTCAAAAGAAATAAAATACCACTTAGGACAACAGACTTGGGGCCCTTGGCAATCAATTCATACATGTTTAATCAGGCACTTCCCCTCCAGCTCAGGACAAACTATTACATATCAAATGGGTAAAATGTTGATACCACCAATGTAAACAAATAAAGTTCCTGTCAGTTTCAATGGGGCTATATTAGTTTTCTTTCCAGGGACAAGGTGACAATCACATTGATGTAAGGTGCCTATTGAACTCAGCACAGAAATCAGCAGGTATTTATCACTGTATTTAAAAGAACAGGGTGCAAACAGCTTGCTGAACTCATTGGACAGTCAGGACACTGGAATTCAAGAGGTTTGTTTCTGCTGAGATGAAACTGAGCCAAAGATACAAGCATGTCACACAAACACAAACTGAACACAGCAAGACTAGTAAGCAAAACGTCAGCCCCCTTAGGATGAAGCACGAGGAGGCAGCATGTGTACTAGTGTGAACTGCCTCACAGCAGCACTGCTCCAGAAATGCTTCTGATTTGATTTACCTGGTTCCCGGAACATGTCTGTTCTGCCGCAAAGAACTGCTATATTAATGCTCAGTCGACTTTGAGTCTCTGCACTTAGTTTCTAAACCAAATACTACTGCAGCTTACTACTGTAACTAATAATGTAATCATTATGATTATGTATAGTACTCAAAACCTGGATCATTATGAACATTAAGCACTTAGATCTCAAAATACTTCTGTGAGAGGGGTGACTGTTCTCAGAAATATCATTTCACAAATGAAACGAAGTCATAGTCAAGTGATTAACATAAATTTAAATAAAAACACTGCAAAGCCATAAATATACCAACATCATAAAAGTGTTCAGCCACAGGACTGTAATTGCCTTTTGGAAGCATGTACTTTTAACATATCAGGAAACCACAACTGGAAAAAGGGACAAGTTCAGCTGCTTGGAACAAAACTGCACAGTTGTTGACCTCAGTAATAACTAACATATTTTCCATCAGAGTTACTGAGAACTCAGTTGAACCAGAAATCTTTCAAGCAGTTAAAAAGAACCATGATAAAATGTTTATATTTTTTCTGTCTTAATATTTCTAATGGTCTATTTATGGTTTCATGGACACAGATCTGGTTATCTGGTGTGACGTGAGCATGCATAACTAGGAGGGGAAAAAGCCTTTGTGGGGTTACAAATCCTGATTTCTCCTACCTTGCTCCAGGTGGCAGCCTCAGGAGAGGGAGCTACCATCAGTGGTTACCTCAGCAGATGTAAGAGAGGCAAAAGACACTGGAAGAAACGCTGGTTTGTTATAAAAGGCAAAGTTCTCTACACCTACGTAGCAAACGAGGTACTGTGCAACTTGAAATACTCCTTCCCTATCCAAGGTCCCTTCATACTCCTACAGGCAGCACAAGTAAAAGTGAGAAGTAAAAATGGCAGTTCTCATGAGTACCTGCCTTCTGAGCCCTGGGCCTAACAGGCTGAATCTGCAGGGAGCTGACCTTGGCCAAAGTGCCCAGCCACTGCCCCAGCGGGACCTCAGCAGCCCTCTCCACAAACCACCCCTCATAACTGACTTCTTCCTATTACAAGCTGTCACCACTGCCAACTGCAGGCGACACAGTCGCACCTAAAGGTTTCTGAGGTGTTCTCTGGTGCACCTGGTAACTGCCACTATTTGGTAGATAAATGGTGCTATTATCCATTTCTGGTGGGGAGGAGACCCTTGTAGTTTTTCAAGTAGAACATAGGACATACTTGTCCTTCTAGCACAAACAGGGAAAGGCAGAAGGCAGTCTGCAGAGGTGAGAGCAATGCTGTGTGTATTGACCTGCAAGCTCCTCCTTACAACCAGAGAGGCTGGTTATCAACTATATCATTTTTAGGCATTTTGTCTCTTCCCAGTCCCTTTTCTTATTTTAAGTTCTTCTCCTTTGTGAACAGCTACAACAGAAATAAACTTGAAGTGTAATATAAAGTTTGGTTATAGCTGACAGATTTCATAAACGGAAAAATCAGTTTCACAGAACACAATGCAAAACTGTTCTAATAGCAGTATTTGTTACTTCAGCCTGTGGTACTTCAGCCTTCAGAACACTTTGCAAACATCAGTTATATAAACTGCTCACTGCTGTGGTGGCTTTCCCTCAACTCGTACAAAGCAGCGTCTAGCAAGCAAAATTCATGGATGTTTCTTGGGAGTAAATTAACAATGACTTACATTATCAGCTCAAAAATTTCAAAACAGCATCTTGGAAAGCAAGTGTGCTGTTTGAGAGAGTGCAGCACTAAAACCAGTTGCTAGTGCTATGAAAGGAAATTACAAGGTTCCAAAAAGACTGTTACTTGTACTCAGCAAATAAAAGCAGGTAACTGGGAATGGGTGTCGGGCTTTCAGAACTGCTGCTGCAGGGTCCTGTACTCTCAGTATCCCCCAGTTTGCCTGGACCATTATGCCAGAGATAGCCATTGAAGTAATGGCTACTTTGACCTTCACAGCCACATGGATGATGGTGGAGAACCAGAGTTTTGGATGCGGTGTTTGTGTTCAGGACTAAGACTAGGTAAACGTGCAGTACAGTACTCCTGTTGATGTAAGAGTCACCAGTCAAGCAGGAGGGTCACACCTCTGCCTCGGCAGCCCTGCCAAGGGGTCGTACCATTACTTTTCAGCAGGAGCACTCCAACTGTTGCAAGCCTTCACTCTGATCTCGGTTCTCATCTTCTTTCAGGACAAAGTTGCCACAGAAAGTTTGCCTTTGCTGGGTTTCACTATTGCCCCGGAGAAGGAGGAAGGCAGCATGGATGCAGTTTTCCATCTGTACCACAAGCAAACTCTCTTCTACAGCTTCCGAGCAGAGGATGCCAGCGCAGCACAGAGGTACAGGAGCCCACGCCAGCCCGCGCGGACACTCCAGGCTCGTGCCCCTGCACTGGACCGTGTCCTCCCAGAGCTCAGGCTGTGCATTAGGACAGTGACATGGGATGGCCCAGGTGACATTAAAGATCTACCTGGTGCTTGTCAGTTCCTTCAGGAAGGAGGATTTGCTTATTCACGTAGGTAAAGAAGAGGCTGAGTCTCAAGCCTTGCCTAGAATTCTGTGAAGGGCGATAAGTGCAGAGACTTCTCCAGCTTATGTGTTCTCTTGATCTCTTAGTGTCCTCATCGATGAGTAGCTGTTTCTACTGCCCATTTAATGCTACTGCTTCCACAGAGCAGTCAGTAAGTGAGTGAATAAAAACGCCAGCACCTCAAGACACACGGGGAAGGAAATGAGCATTTATGGGAGGTTTTCTTGCTTTTAAACATATTTCAGTAGCTTCATCTTTCATATTCAAAGACAGCACTTGTACTATCCTTGAGCTGGTACAGTACATTACCCATAGAGGGTCTACTAGAACACAAGAGTCTTAGTACCCAGTTTCCTGCTTTAATCACAAGCCTAAAGATACTCATTAGATCTGGGATGGGAAATGCAGTCCTCTTTAGGCTTTACATCCTTAAAATACTTGTTTTTCTTAAATTCCATATATTCTTAAAATGCATATAATTATACGTGTACCTCTTTTTCTTTCCTGCCCTTTTTAGGTGGATTGAAGCCATGGAAGAAGCATCTATATTATAGCAGTCATCACTCAATGGACTTGGAATAAATCCTCAGATTTCTACAGTTCGTACTGTGTTTTACAGTTCCAACAACCCTCCTTTGTCTTACAAAACTGAACCGTGTATTTCAGGCAAACTGGCTACATACACTGGATATGAACTGTTTCCAGCTTGCTCCTTTTGCTTCCTTCTTTGTACATCCACATTTTTGCAAATGGGAACTTTAAAATAGAGAATATTTATGGTGATCTGTATGTCTGCAAGTTCAACCTGTACTATAAGCTTCTCCTCTGATCCCACAGTAAACAAAGTCTAACATCAAGACAAGAAAATACATGGAAATACTGACTACAGTAAGTAACAGGCTCAGTTTTACTTACTCTAGTGCACTATCATATTTCATTGGGTTGGTTTTGATGTCTACCATGAAATGAGAAACAATGTAGTGAATAACAAATGCTCATTTAAAGCACTTTATTATTTTTATTGAACTACAGTTTCACTTTTTCATGTTTCTGAGGAGTTCTGTGGCCTGATTTATTACTCATCCATTAACAAGTGCCAGCATGAAATTATGCCCTGCGTATACTAAATTGCTTCCACAAAAAATGAACAAACAACACATTCCATTTACCTGGTCTATCAGCACTCACTGGCTATGATCCAGGATAATTACTTACTACCAATTTATACCATTTCAAGCAAATTGCTGTATAATTTATGTTAAAGGTTTTGGTTTCATACCACTGCAGTACTTTAAAATGCACTCCAGTAGCCCTACAACTGCAGACTTTGCATTATATCACTTCTCCCTAAACACTGCGTCAGACTCAAATCCAAAGGTTATTTTTAACTTATTGTAAACCTATGGACTGTTTTCATTTAACACTAATCTACCTAGTAGTGTTAAGATTTTATCATCTATTTAAGTAGCCTGTTTCAAAGCTCCTACAGTTTCTGCTGTTTCTGGTATACAAAGGTGATCAGAAGTCTAATGCATACAAGCATCCCGCTGGGCTGAGGCACTAGTCTGCCCCTGCTCTGCTGGAGTGAGGACAGCCCTCACACTGCTCTGACACTGCTGTTGTGCACTACAGCTCCAGGGATGGACTCAGCAGCCAGCTGAACTCAGACTGTGCTGCCTCACACCAGCTGAGGGTGGACAGCTCTGGGGTTTGGAGGCTTGGGGGTTTTGTTGTTTTCGTTTTCTTGGGGTTGTTTAGTTGTTTTGTTGGAGTTTTGGTTGGTTGGTTTTTTTTGGGGGGGGGGTGTATTTGTATTTGGTTAGGGTTTTTTTAGTGCTTTGGGGTTTTTTTTAATATATAAAGAAGGTTGAGAAGAGGTGTTCTAATCATTGCAATAAAATGGTTTCATGTCCTATATTTGTCATAGTATTTGACTGAGGAACAGAATGTCATTTATGATTAAAATATATCTTTGTATAAAAATACCATGTTCAGGAATTTACATACATCAAAATATATGGGGGAGATTTTTATTACTTTCATTTTTCCCTTTCTTCAAGAAGCATAATGGATATCTGAATTTTTTTTTTACCCTAACAAGCTGTTTAGAATTTTCCATATTTTTAAAGGTCTATAATATGCATCCAAATGATAAAGGTATTTCAGTTTATCTCCTGGAAAAGCTTAAAGATACGAATACACACCTGCCACAAAAGAAAAATATAGTTGGTTTGTTTCTTTTTCATACATCTGATAGTTTCATAAGGCATAGAGTACCATATGCAGACAGAAACCAAGTATGAGAAAAGTAAAACTTTAGTATTGGTCAGTTATTGGATGAACACCAGTGTTAGCTGTTCCCTGACACAGACACGGCCTTGCTACCAATACACTCCAAACGTTTATCCCCCCTTCAAAACACTTTGCACTGACAAGAAGAGAAAAGAATGTTGAATACAGAGTAAGATCTCTAACCGTGGTCTCAAACAAAACAAAACTGCACTACAGAGCAACAGTATTATGAAGACTTAGGTGCTGAAATTTAGTGACTGTTGTACGATGTTTTCAGTTATAAGCAGGAACGAATACATGGAAATTTTTTGATGTAAAAAATAAGATACAGTGCTATTAAACATTGTTTTAAGTAATGTGGAAAAAAAATAAAAGAACAAAACATAATTGCAGTTTTACAGGCTTTCCTTTACGTTATTTTTACCTTCTTTAATTCTGTCTTTGCAGCTCCAGTTACTGTTAACAGCCTCTTAACCAATTTTCTGACAAACTTAGGAAGAGCATCGAATCAGAAGGTTTTAGTGGAGGCCTTCTGGTAGAAACAGAACTCAGATCTAATTGCTGATTGTTCCAATCCACACTGCATTCACCTCCTGTAAAACCCACCTAACAGCCAAATCTGCTTCAGTTGCAGATATAAATGGTCTCAGCACAGCACAAAGAGGAAGAAATAATGTCCTCACCATTTCAGTCCAGATCTAATTTGAGCAAAGCTAAGCATCACAGACAGAAATTATCTTAATTTCAGAGTGAATCCAGTAACCACCTTCTCAGAATAGAGGTAGATACTCAGTTTACTATATGTCATTTAATTACAGCTTTCTTCCTAACTTGTAGCTACTATTACTCCTTCAGAACAAGTCTTGTCCCAGATCTTCACAAACTCACAAAAAAGCAGCAGTAAGTCACAATGTAATAGCTCCTCTGACTATAGCTCAGATGCAAGGTCAAATGTGATTTTCTCTGGTTTTCTGCTGACTTTGCTACTTATGAAAAGCATTAAAATTACTAGCTATCAGTGCTCAGCAAAGGGACAAGGCATCCCTTAGCACCTCTGGACCTCCTGCAGGCCACACTTAAAACGCTGGAGTAACTTCACAAGTTCTTTTGGAAAACAACAGACCGAAATCCCTGCAATCCCTGGGCTGGGTGCACCAAGCACCTTCTGCTCAGGTGGGGACAGGAGTTTCTGCACTCCAGGGCAGGTTTCAAATACCTTTTACCAAACCTTTACTTTTCCTAGAAGCCCACTTTCACAAATACTCTGTTTTCCACAAAATAACAAGCAGCACCTTAAGCCTTTACAGTGCCATGAAACACTGTCCTCCACAGTCCCTTGTGTCTTTACCCTACATGACAAGCCTGCTCCATTCCTTTGCTGTGTTCATAGCTGCCCCCCAGAGCTTCTGCAGCTTGTTTCTGATCTACATGTTTTGGAAAGGCATGAAATATGTTTAGATAAACATGCTCTGATTGTTGTGATCTTTTCACTTGTAGCAATACATTTCTATACTCTTTCCTCATTCGGCTTAAACTGTCTCGGAGTTGTCTCCATCCTCCTGTCACATGCTACACACCATGTTACTAACTGTAGTACTTGCCAGCAACCAATGTGATCTTTAAGAAAGCCACAAGAACTGGAAATGCTTTCTATGAAAGAGGTCAGTCCTGCAGTACTAATTCAGCCCGTCATACTGAGGTCACTTCTCACGAATTTTTGGGCAGGGTTAGGATTTTGCACTGCTCTTGCTGTTCACAGTCTTCAGTGTATCACAGTTACTTATTATTCTCAGAACGGTTTAGAAATATTAATAAAAAATAATTT